>JAEIFT010000169.1:0-230000 GCA_018904225.1 Lordiphosa mommai
GATTATTTTGAATAGTTTTGTTTTTTTTTGTCGTAATTTCAAATAATCCCGATTTTTGTTTGATTAAATAAATAATCCCGAATTTTGTTTGATTATTTCTAATCGTAATCAATTAGTAATCAGACATTTTTTTTACAACGGATTATATAGTCATTAAATTATTATACACTTGAAAAGTGTATATTAATTTTGCCCAAAAGTTTGTAACGCATAGAAATATTCATTTCCGACCCCATAAACTATATATATTCTTGATCAGGACGACGAGCTGAGTTCATTTCCGCTTGTCCGTCCGTCCGTCTGTCTGTTTCTACGCGAACTAGTCTCTGAGTTTTAAAGCTATCGAGCTGAAATTTTGCACAGAGTCTTCTTTTTACTGCACGCAACTAATATGTCGGAACCGGCCGGATCGGATGACTATATCATATAGCTGCCATAGGAACGATCGGTCTAATAACTAGTTCTAGTTAAAAAAACTTTTTTGTTTTCCATTGTAGCGTCACTAATCTTGGTATATGTTAGTTATATATGCTTCCACATAATTCTGGAAAAATGTATCAAAATCGGATCACTATAGCAAATAGCTGCCATAGGAACGATCGGTCGAAAAATAAGTCTTTGTGAGAAAAACTTTTTTGATTTCCATCGTAGCGTCTCCAATCGTTGTATATATTTGTTTTATATGTTTCCGCACAATTTTGAAAAAATTTATCAAAATCGGATGACTATAGCATATAGCTCCCATTGAAACGGTCGGTCAAAAAACTACTTCTAGTGAGAAAAACTTTTTTGTTTTTTATAGTAGCGTCCACAATCTTAGTATATATTAGTTTTATATGCTTTCACATAATTTTGAAAAAAATTATCTAAATCGGATGACTATAGCATATAGCTGCCATAGAACCGATCGGTCGGAAAATGTGTTTTACTAAGAAAAGTTTTTTTTATGGTATCAAATTTTTATTATCAATGATTTTAAAATTATAAATATCTGATATCTATATCCTATATATATTTTACCGGTTAAATCAGTTGGAGAAAAGTTTTTCAAGTGTATTAAAACTTCGGCACAGTCGAAGTTAGCTTTGCCTTCTTGTTATACCCTTGCAGAGGGTATATTAAAACTGTCACGATGTTTGTAACGCATAGAAGGAAGCATCTCCGACCCCATAAACTATATATATTCTTGATCAGCATGACGAGCTGAGTCTATATAGCCATGTCCGTCTGTCCGTCCGTCTGTTTCTATGCTATCTCCTCCCTCAGTTTTAAAGCTATCTGGACCAAACTTTGCAAAAAGTCTTTAAATACACATAGGCTGAACATTTTTCGGAATCGGCCGGATCGGATGACTATATCATATAGCTGCCATAGGAACGATCGGTCCAAAAACTAGTTCTAGTGAGAAAAACTTTTTTGTTTTCCATCGTAGCGTCACCAATCGTGGAATATATTAGTTTTATATACATTCACATAATTCTGAAAAAATTTATCAAAATCGGATGACTATAGCATATAGCTGCCATATAAACGGTCGGTCATAAAACTAGTTCTCATGAGAAAAACTTTTTTGTTTTCCATCGTAGCATCACCAATCGTGATATATATAAGTTTTATATGCTTCCACACAATTCTGGAAAAATTGATCAAAATCGGTTGAATATAGCATATAGCTGCCATAGGAACGATCGGTCCAAAAACTAATTTTAGTGAGAAAAACTTTTTGTTATCAATGGTAGCCGCGCACTTTCAAAAAACGGCGTAGACGTATTTTTTTTTATATATAATCTAATTGATTACCAATCGTTATCCGAATTTAACAGCTATGTTCAAAACAATACGAGATTACCATGTCTCATGCGCCGAACAGTGTGAACTCAGCCTAACCTTAGATAGCCTTTATTGGAGGTACATTACAGCGATGCCAACACTGGCGCCCCAAAAAAACTTAACTTTGCGCTATAAGAAGCCAGGTAGTTGCAATTAGGTATTCCAGGGTTCCCATCACTCCAGTAAGAACTTCCATGACCAGTAAGTATTTACACAAATAAATATTAAAATGTAGGTCCCCTGCGTAAGAGATGTAGTGGCCTAGCTTGTCGTTGTGCTCCTGGCTCATAATTATACCCTTGCAGAGGGTATATTAAAATTGTCACGATGTTTGTAACGCAGTGAAGGAAGCATTTCCGACCACATAAAGTATATATATTCTTGATCAGCATGACGAGCTGAGTTCATTTCCGTCTGTCCGTCCGTCCGTCTGTCCGTCTGTTTCTATGCTATCTCCTCCCTCAGTTTTGAAGCTATCTTGACCAAACTTTGCAACAAGTCTTTAAATACAAATACGCTGCACATTTGTCGGAATTGGCCGAATCGGATGACTATATCATATAGCTGCCATAGGAACGATCGGTCCAAAAACTAGTTCTAATGAGAAAAACTTTTTTGTTTTCCATCGTAGCGTCACCAATCGTGGTATATATAAGTTTTTTATGCTTACTCACAATTCTGAAAAAATTGATCCAAATCGGATGACTATAGATAGCTGATAACGGTCGCTAGTTCTAGTGAGAAAAACTTTTTTGTTTTCCATCGTAGCATCACCAATCGTGGTATGTATTAGTTTTATATACTTCCACACAATTCTGGAAAAAATTATCGGAATCGGATGACTATAGCATATTGCTGCCATAGGAACGATCGGTCCAAAAACAAGTTCTATTGAGAACAACTTTTTTGTTTTCCATCGTAGCGTCACCAATCGTGGTATATATTAGTTTTATAATCTTTCACACAATTCTGAAAAAATTCATCAAAATCGGAGGACTATAGCATATAGCTGCCATAGGAACGATCGGTCTAAAAACTAATTCTAATGAGAAAAACTTTTTTGTTATCAATGGTAGCGCCTTTCAAAAACTGCAAGGGTATTTAAAACATCGGCGTAGCCGATGTTAGCCTTCTATTTTTTTGTTATAATATCCTGCATGTTCTGGCGGATTGCCATTTGCAGTTTATTCGAGTTATTGTCAGTTTGCTGTGCAGCATTGTAGAGGGATGTCAACTTCGTCTATTCGATTTTTCGTCACCTTCTTTAGCCAAAGCGTCTGCCGTCTCTTTTCCTCCCATGCCCTGGTGGCTGGGTATCCAGTAGATACGCACTGACTTCGACGAGCTTATTGAATTTAGTTCTTTCCTGCTTTTCAGGACATTTGTGAAACTGACTTGCATAAATCATCGGTGGGCATGAAATTTCTGGTTGGGAGCAGTCCAACAACAACAGAAGATAAAAATATAAGGACAACATCGGCTCCGTCAATGTTTAAATACCCTTGCACTTTTTTAAAAACGCTCCCATTGATAACAAAAAAGGTTTTCTTACTAGAACTAGTTTTGGACCAATCGTTTCTATGGCAGTTATAAGATATGGTCATCCGATCCGGCCGATTCCGACAAATGTGCAGCCTATATTTAAAGACTTTTTGTAAAGTTTGGTCAAAATAGCTTTAAAGCTGAGGGAGAAGATTGCATAAAAAAAGGATCACGGACAGACGTACATGACTATATCGACTGGTCATGCTGATCAATAATATATATACTTTATGGGGTCGGAGATGTTTCCTTCTATCTATATATAATTATAATATACTCTCTGCAAGGGTATAAAAAAGCAACCGAGGATCGGTCGCGCACACTACGTGTATTTTGTTTAAAAAAAAAAATTTTATATCTATTCAATTAAAAATCTATACTCGTTGTTTCAGGTATAACTTTAAGACTTTTTATTCTACAATAACAAAAAACTTATAGAATTTTAACTTATCAATTATTTTCTCCAAATTCATCTTACTATTTTAGTTCACATCGTGATCCTCAGCCAAGCTTCGACTTTTTGTTGTGTTCTATTTTTGTTTATTGTTGGTAGAAATTCGTTTACCTCTTTGCATGAGTAATAAAATGTCTAGAAACTTATTTTTCTTCCACATATTGTACCAATATGTGGACTGCCACATACAGACTACACTACCTGAGTTATTTTTATTCGAATATCGCAAAGACGTCGTTAGTGAATCCAGTTAATAACACTAGGGAACATGGTTAGATAGAAGAAGTGTTGGTGATTATAGACGATTTACGTGTGCTTAACAAGAATCAATTTACCAAAATGATCCAATAGTCTGTAAAAGTGTCATTAATAAGCATTTTAAGGCATGTTTTATGGGCAACCTATACGTCACTTCACCTTAGATTATCTGATATATATATTCTTTAGCTTTAAAATAAATCATCCCAATAATTTCTGCCTTTTTTTTAACAAAGATATACCATTTTGAATACAAGTATTCGAACCGACCATATGTGCTCTAGCCCACAAAAATCCAGACGTGATGGAGCATTTTGGTAAACAGTTTCGTGTTGAGCACTCCAAAGTCTTTTAGAATAACCACCAATCATTCAATAAACTGAAAAAAGTTTAATTTTGTTGCCTTGTGTAATTAATGACCGTTGCCCGTTTTCATTTTCGTTGACTGCTTAAGGATTACTTCTATCTTCAGAGACATTTCTACTCCTAGGTCTTTTGGAATCATATGCAATTTATTCAGAAGTTTTTTTGTTACCTTCAGTTCAGTTGCCTTCTGCATTCATACGATCAATTTCAAGCACATTTAAAATATACTAAATATTTGAAAAAATGTAAAGAATTTCTCTAAAATTTTGTCTATTTCATTATTAGTAATCTGGAAAAGTCTTTTTTCGAATTGAATAAATATCATAATTCATACTGAAATTACAGCTCATCTCACAGTTGATCTTTTACTTTCAATTCCTTCTCACTCACTGACTTTGCTTTCTGCTTTACAGTAATTCAATTATTTTAATTAACAATTCAAATTGAAAACCACAACACTAAAAGTTTCATTGAGTATGTCATTCGGATTTAGACGAGATTATGAAAAATTACATTTGAATTGACAACTAAAATAAATTTGATTTCATGAAATTTTGAAATCTGTTTTGTCAACAATGCCAGCCCGTATAGTTGTCCGCCTGGTTGACATATTGATTGATTAACGATGCATTCATTTAATTAAATGATGCATTTTAAGCACTTTTGCTTTTAATTAGTTGTCAGGGAGAAAAACACTTTTCCACTCGCTAGTTTGGGAAACTGTTTTTCCATTAAGTACGAAAACTCTTTACGATAATTAGCATTTCTTGTACTTAAAACAAGACAAACAAAAAAACAAGTTTCAGTTTCAATTTTGTTTTCAGTTTTTATGCCAGCTCTTAAATTGATTTTGGCACCTGAGAAAACTGCTGAGAAAAGTTTTCGAGTAAGAAAACTTCGGCGAAAAGTTACTTAGAAATGGATGCGCACATAAGGAAAACAGAATTAAACATTAAATACTGCTAAAGATAGGTGCGAAGCTAAAAAGGGGTTTTTGCAAACTAAATTTTATCTTTATATATTTTAACTAAATGAAAAAAGCCTGATAAGGAGAAGAAATGAGCTGGTTGCTTGTTGTGGCCATATTTGCACTGCACTGCACCTTGCCAACCTTTCTACCGAGCACGGGTCGTATGCGCAACTTGTGCAGTTTATTGAAAAACTTGCTTAATTTATGATGGTGAGCCACAAAACTCATTCTTCCTGTTCCTCTATTTGTGTGTGCATGCCAACCATATGACAAGGCCATCAAATTATGCAAAGAATGCGCAACAAATGCCATAAACAACTCTTGGAAAATCAACTGCGAATTGAGGAGAGGAGAGGAGAGTAAGGGAAAAGACACTTAAAATCCAATTGAGTTAAAAGTGAGGCGTACACACAATTTAAGGGGGAGGCATGGAATAGTAATTGCAAGTACAGTAAACATTGAGTGTCTACAAAAGTTTGGACATTTTTGTATTTAAATTTTTAACGTTTAGATTGAACAGAAGGGCGCTGCCATAACATATACAACAATCAACATTTTTAAGAACTTGCTAATATTCATTTCCGATCCCATAAACTATATGGCAGAACCGGCCGGATCGAATGACTATACATATTTTAAAGATGACAAACATTTAGAAAAACATACGAGAATATTCTACTTAAATCAATTACAAACGGTGTTAACAGTAAGCCAAGTACGAAAATACTTGATACAATTACAAAAAACTTGGTTTAATTACGATTTTTGCGAAATACTTGATTTTAGACCGATTCGAGAGTTCATTTTGGGCTACTCCAAGAATATTTAAACCTTAGTTTTAGAAATGGTCTTGAAACAATCCCGACTCATTCTTAATTTATTGAATGAAAAAACGAATCTTAATTATGATATTTTAAGTACAAAACGGTATAAATTCTATCTCGTTCGTTCTAGAACGTTTGAGTACAAAAAAATCTTGATTTAAGTATTTCATACTTGATTCAAGAATGATGTTCTTATTTTAGGAACATTTTGGTTAAATTTTAAACTTAAGATTGATTCGTACTTAATTTAAGTACAACCAAGTACGAAATATACTTGAAATTTTAAGTACAAAATGGTATAAATTCTATTCCGTTAGTTCTTGAACGCTGGCATATTGAAAAATTGCTCTTAGTTAGAAACACATATTTGATTTCAATGCTACAGGTCTAAAAACTCTGTTATTTTAAATATTATATGCTTTTAAACAGATTTCCAAAATTTGGTTAACTTCGGCTGACTATATCTGATAGCTGCCATAAATCGATCGGTCGGAAAAAGGGTAAGAATGAGTAAAACTTTTCTGTGTTCAATATAAGAGTTCTTAAGTTATGCAATTAGGAATATTATATGATTTCAAGCCCAATTGCAAAATTTGCTTAAAAGTGTGTGACTTTATTCTATAGCTGTCATAGAACCGATTGGTTGGAAAATGGGTCTTTGTAAGAAAACCTTTTTTGTTTTCAATAAGAGCATTCCTAAAATCAACAAATTATAACCTTTTGTAAAATTTGAAACAGATCTGTAAAATAAAGTCAAAGATGGTTAACTATATTCCTTAACTAGACATCTGATTTTAGGTAAAATTCTGATTGCATACCAATTTGTTTCTTGAAGAGTAGATTATTTTAAATCCTCATTCGCTTTGCATATTTGACATATTTACATTTCTTCGACCTTAATACATATTTGAGAATATGCTAACCTATTTGAACCTATTTCGAACTATTTTGGAATATGACTCATGGTGTTAAATATTCTGAGAGTAAATATATGCTCCCAAGTAGGCATCTGAAAATCTTACAATTGTGTGTGGGTATCAGAAGATGAAACCGAGTAATGTATAGCAAACCTTATAGTCGGACCTTATAGTCGACCTGTTGCATATCCTGACATTTACAAATTTGTGTCCATCGGGAAGAGAGTATTTTCAAAAACTCCAATAAGGGCAAATAAGTACCAAGAGGCATTAAACATAAAGTGACCATCCAAGCCAGAGGTGACAAATGCCAATACTCCCATTGCTCTTGTGTTGTTGCTTAACTAGCCGCTATAACGCGAGCCTTCGTGTTCACAGAGAGTGCTCGCGGCATACGCGAGAGCCACAAACAATAACAACAACCAAATTTTGTTTTCTTCTCCCTCACTCTTTTGGCTGCCCAAACATAACAAAAAGTTTGTTATCTAGTGCGAGTCGACTTATAGCCTATTTCCACTGCTACATCCGAGCTGATGTTGATGAGGATGGAAGTTTTTTCATGATTTTTATGATTCTACTTAAAATTACCGTTTCTTGTAGAGTAAAACAGGTATACAAAGCTTACGCAAATGTTTGGATGTCATCCAAATTTTAACATGACATTAGAGTTAACATGTAAAGTTAACATTGATGGAACTTTTTGTAGTGGAACAGCAAAATTTGTTGATGTACATTGTACATTTATGTGGCAGTGGAAATAGGCAATTAGACTTTGTTGTTGTTGCCGACTGACTGAAATAACGTAGATTCTTTAAATGCATTGCTCTTCCATATGCTTCTAGTGGGCACCCTCTGATTAAGCCGATCATCACACGAAGGGGAACTTGGTTCAGGCCGTAAGCTTTCATGTAGAAATATTAATTAACAATTTATTTCACGAACCGCACCTACATTTTAATAAACTTTTTTAAAATTTGTTGGAAAATCGAAAGAATCGATTCGATACAAATGTTTGTGGTTTCTTTTTAGCCAATATTCACCGTCTACAGTTTGCCAAAGAAAATTTGCCCATTTCGAGTTGAATGCGCGAATTATATAGACCGATTACCCTGGCTGGGGACTGTGTGGACTACCCAGAGCAACTTGGACATCCTGCCGTGTATGGTCATGGCCAAGTCAAGAGTTTTTTCAAAAGAAAAAATCAAACAGATGTACAAGGGATTCAGCAAAATAAACTCTCGTTCTCTCTCTCTCTCTCTCCCTCTTTCTACGCACACATACGCTCACAAAAACCTCTTAATGGCGCAGTAATCAAAAGTCATTATGTCGAAGAATATCAAGGACATCGACATTGGTTTAATGGTCGTGCTGCCAGGCAGTTCAAGGGAGAGGGATCATAGACCGTAAAGCTTACAAATGGAAAATTACGCGTATTATGACCACAAGTACCGAGATGTGACTTAGAAAAGGGGAGGTACGAAACAACAACAACAAAGGGGCGCGTCCCGGGCCCAGCCCTCGCTTTCTTATTAATTTGTTTGTCAAAAGCGAATGAAAACGAAATGCAGGCAGGAAACAGCAAAAATCCGCCAAATCATTCTGGCCCATCATCCATTTGCCTTGTTAATGGCAAGCAACAGGGGTTGCCTTTTGGATTCAGGATAATGCTGCAGCAGCAACGGCAACGATTAGTCGTGTATTTAGGAAGGGAGAAGGAATGAGGGTCAACTAACCCGCGGATTAGGTTCAACTGCACGCACATCATGAGATGGCAAGTATCCCTCAAAAGGGGAATGGGAATTGGGAAGGGGAAGAAACACGAACCAAGTGCAGTTAAAGCATGCGTAGATCCTTTGCCGGGATGCCACGACACGTGCTGGGGGCACAAGACGAGAGATTAGTTGTTGGAATGAGGAAATGCTTCACGAGTCAAAAGGCAAAGGAATTTGTGGAAGGGGTTAAGAAAGAAGTTCATATAAAGAATGAAGTACGAAAAGAAAGTCCTAATTAAACGGCGACATTAGATTTTTATTTACTCCTAAATGTAAAATTTCAACAAAATTTGTAAAGTGTAATAGGCGTAAGAATATTCTTTAACATCTGTAAATAATCCAAAAATACCAAAAAATAATCAAAACATCAAGAAACATGAAAAAAACGTTCTTTTTAATAGGATAAGCCACTACGTTATAACCACAGCAATGAAACTTAGTTAGAGAAATGTACTTTATCGAACTAATTGAATGGTCACACTTACACACAAATGAACAATGACGGTGATAATATCTTGAAAGTGAGATCATCCAAAATAAAAATGTGGAAAATCTTCCTAAAAGATGTGTTATCAATGTAGGCCGCACTGGCACAATTGGACTGCACCGTTACAGCTGACCACTGTTTCAATTTCATTTCAAATCATTAAAGAAGGAAAAAAGTATTGATGAATATTGTGTGTATTTATTATGTGGTATATTTTCGACTCTTCTGAATTTTTTATACCCAGTCTGGTCTTCCGAATCAACAGTTAAAATTTCAGAACGATCGGTATTGTGGTTTAGAAGTTATCGCATCTGGACCATTTATCCCTATACAAGGTTATTAAAACTGTCTTCAATTCAAAAATTCGAGTCGGGACGGGATTCCCGGAAAAATCTTCGCGATATGGACGGTACGGGATTAAATTTAAAATTTGTGGTCGGGATCGGGACGGGTCGGGACAACCTAGGATCGGGATCGGGACGGGACTGAATTTAAAAATTGGATTCGGTCGGGACAGACTAGCGTCGGGACGGAATCGAATTTTCTTACCTTGTGACGTGAGAACGAATTGAACGGTCGCACTGAAAAGCAAAATCAAATCAAATCTAAATCAGATTCGGAGCTGATTTCGTTAACACATTTAATATGACCTTAATTTCGTTACTTTTTCTGGGCACACTGCACGTTTTGTATAAAGCAGCTTTGACAGCTGTTCGACGAAATCTAAATCAAATCTAAATCAAATCTAAATCAGTTTCAGGAATCCCTCTAATATTTCCCAATTTTAGCAAACTTTGACTAATACAGGGTGGGCCTTCTTTAATGTCGGAATGTGTATTCTCTCATGTTTTCGAGCATCTTAATAAATGCCTCAATAGTCTATCGCTTGGTGGCGTACACTTTGCTTTTCAAATAAATAAGTCCGAAGGGGTCAAATCTAGAGATTTGGGTGGCCAGCCGAACACAACTTGACTCAACAGTATGAAAAAACACGAAGTCAACAAGTCAACTGTACAAAAAATATTGTATAAATATCAACAAATTTCCTATATCGGCTGTTGGTCACACTTATTTAAAGTCGTATCGTGTAAACAAAATTTTAAACGAAATTCTCGAGGCGATTCATGGAATATTATTTCACTATTAATGAATTCGTGCGTAGCGAGACTTGTCGTGTTAACAAAATTCTTGACCAAGCGTGTGGTGTGCCATTCGTGTTACAGTCGTGCTTTAAATATTTGACACGCGCCCAACACTTGTTAAGGGTAATCGACACTGTAACCATTAAATTTAAAGTGGCTTTTTGTTCATGAATCGGAATGGGAATAGTTAAAAGAAACTTGGCTTTGCTTTTGAGTGTATATTGAAGTAATTAAGTTCATTCTTCCAATATCTTTTTATTAAAAATTAGTTAATTAACCTAACGATAAGCTCCCGAACAAGTTTCACTGCGTATTGGCATAATTAAGATGTGTTTAAAATTTGGGCTGAAAATATTGAAAATTGTTTGTGCGTGCCGATTTCAAAAACCTTGTTTTGGCATGTGCTATAGGCTTGACAACAGGGCTGCAAACCGGTTTTTAACCGAACCGGTTCGAACCCGGAATTCCGACTTTTCTTTTACTGTGAACCGAACCTTTAACTGAACCTCTTGCGGAAAAATAAGCTGAACTTGAACCTGTTCCGAACCAAAACTAGTTATGCGAGCATTTTATTGATAAAAGAAGTTTCATAGACCAACAACTGCTCGAAGAAGAATACTTATAAATTTAAATTGAAAATAATTGAATTCGTATGATCAAGTTAACAAAAATTCACAAAATCGATCATTTTTTTTAAAAATTTTTAACAAATGTATTACTTTTCAATAAAATTCGGAAAACTTTTGGACAAACCAAGGTTCCTTAGCGTAAAAACTAGAGGTGCGCGCGTGAGCAATTTTTCCATCACGTAACGCACGATTCGCAAAATAACGAGAGCGTAAGTTGAAGTCGGCCCTGCTCGACTTCGATATACCCGTTACTCAGTGTAAGGTTTATTTCAGAATATTTTATTAGATCACAACATGTGTTTTTTTCCCAAATGGCGGGGGTGGCAACTCTACTATAACTCATCTGATCGGGAAATTATGTTTGACGGATCGATAAGTAATGATGATTAAAATACATGTCTAAAAAGTTTGATTAATCTATTTTCGAAATTGTGGGAGATATGAGGTTTTTTTTTAAATTGCGGGGGCGGGAACTTTTCTATCGTTCATCAGATCAGTAAATGATGTATGGCGGATCGATAGGTAATGTTGATTAAAATATATGTCTAGAAGTTTCGAACAATCTATTTTCAAAATAGTGGGTGATATGAGGATTTTTTCAGATTGCGGGGGCGGGATCTTTTCTATCATTCATCTAATCAAGAAATTTGTTGGCGGATCGATAAGTAATGATGATTAAAATATATGTCTAGTATGTTCGAACAATCTTTTTCGAAATTGTGGGAATATGAGGTTTTTTTAAAATTGCGGGGCGTGAACTTTTCTATCGTTCATCTGATCAGGAAATGATCTATGGCGGATCGATAGGTAATGATGATTAAAATATATGTCTAGAAGGTTCGAACCATCTATTTTCAAAATTGTGGGAGATATGAGGTTTTTTTTTAAATTCGGGGGCGGGAACTTTTCTATCATTCATCTTATGAAGAAATTTGTACGGCGGATCGATAGGTATGATGATTAAAATATATGTCTGAGGACTTAAAATGTATTTTCAAAATTGTGGGAGATATGAGGTTTTGTCAAATTGCGGGGCGATCTCCATAGCCTCTAAGACGACTGTCTTATCGACCGGCTATTGATGCTGTTAATTTTACGGGTATAAAAATATCTTGACGCACGATTCACGCACGGAATTTTTTCAGCAATTCGTGTCACGCACGATTCACTCACGATTTACGAGACGTCACGAATGATCACGCACGATGAAAATGCTTCCCTATAAAAAATTTATGTAACACAATTATGTATATATCTGTAACACACACCGTCCGAATATTTTTGGCAATAATTGCAGCTGCTTTAAGGCAAACTTCCAAAATTGAACATCTTTTTCATGCATCACTCCTTTAGTTTTGTGGTTTCACCGATTTATATCTTTGATTTCCATTGATAATGTTTATTTTTTTTCGTTTTTTAGTTTTTCACTCATAGTTTAAATTTATAGCAGATTTGCTGCAATTGGTAAACACAAACGAAATGCTTAATTCTTGGAATCAGACGTTAGCAGTTGTTTGCATTTATTTTCAGTGTGCCCGTACCAGTTTGTCATATAAATGTCATATAACTCCATTCCAATACCTTAAATGTTGCTAAATTACTTATTTTCTATTGGTATACTTATCAGTGTGGCCATGAAACATGCAGAAATTTGTCCGTATTTCTGGCGGTTTTTGCTAGAAGCGCGAAAGTGAGAGTCAACGTTTGTAAGTATGTGTGTGTGAGTGCTGCAGTCGACAGCCGACTCGTAAAATCAAGTTTTCTGTTCTCACCCATTCACCCAGTCATAACTTCGGTTCGCGTCTGTGTGAAGAACACGAATGCGCTCGTCTACTGGTAGCTATGACTTGGCCGGGACTGGGCCACCACCCCCGTTTTTGCATAAAAAATTCTACCATTGAAACTTTATTACCGTTATTCTGCAATCCCAGAAACATAATGATGCTATTCCAAGTTGGAATATTCATGATTTAAGTTCTTCCCCGAAGATATATTGCTCTTGCGCTACTCTTTTTCAGGAACGGTCAGGGATGCGATTCGCAGCATCTAAAAAGCTGTCAATGAAAGAGAATTCCCACTTATTACTTTTAGAAACCGAAAAGGTTATTAAATCCCCATAATCATAGTCGTTCTGGGAGATCATAGTAAACGCTTCGAAATTTCGGTATAAAATGTATTATTTTGAAGACTTTTGTTTTAATCCTATTGGCCTTATTCAAAGCGATGTAGAAGGTCTCTCATTGATAGTCTTGAGCTTGATGAACGGCATGTGGACGATCTCCCAATTGTGTTGTCAGACGGCGAGTTGACACAACTGAACGACTGTTGTCAGTGTACAGCGTCACAATTTCGGAGCTTTATTTCCATGAATAACATTGCACTAAATTGACGTTTCAAAAACAAGTCAATCGGTTAATGATTGACAATGTTTACCTACCAGACATAAAAAATTTCGCATCCAACGGATAACTTTTGCGATTTCGAATTTTTTTTAATAAGTATTATACAAATACACTCAATTCCCCGAAATCACCTTGAGCATATGGAAATTCCATAAGTCATTGCTCATTTAGTCAACTCATGGTTGAGTATTAATAATTTCTATGAAAATGAGTTCAGGGAACCTATTTATCAAACCCTAATGGAATTCCCCCTGATTTCCGATGAAATGTTCTATGAAATATTCATGTTGGGAAGTTCATTTCAATGAAATTTTGAAAAGTTTATTATAAGTAACCCATACGATAAATGGGAACACCCAAATTTTGCCCCTCACCCACTTACTGTAAAACAGCACATCCACAAGATATACCCCACCTTCGTCATGGCATCAACTTATAGCAAAATGATTATTGAATTTGAATTCAGTTTGTTTACCTTCCCGGCCATCGAAACAAACTCTCGTGCAATCATCCCAAAATAGACCCGGTTGCTCAGTTATTTAGTTACCTAGGACGCGGTAAATGCAAATACGACTTTCGCGAGGGGCACACGACGGCAACGAAAACGAATGGATGACGTCACGAGGAAACGCCAATCGTAGGCGTGCGCCTCTTTAGGTGGCGCTAACGTCATTGTCTAGATCCGATAAGGTTTATTTATATTTGATTTTTTTTTGGGATTCGAACTAACTGCATCATCATGGGCAGCCATGACGCCACATGTACCATACATACCAACCCATACATATAAATCTGTCTCCCGGTGGGCGGTCGACAATTTCAAGTGCAAAGTGGCAAAAGAAAATCCAGCGAAACTGTTTGGCTGATTGACTTGTTTGGTGTACTACGAGATTTCCACTCTATGCGATTGCGATTTAATTTTTTTTTTTTTTTTTTTGGTCTGGGGTACTTTTATTTATTTGTATTTAAGGCGAATTGCGCTTTGTTTTTACTACGCCCCCGCGTCCACAATGGAAATCTTGAGAAGTGGATGGAAAAAAAAAAGATCTCAGCACTAAATTAAAAACAAATTTGTAGTGCCTTTTATATATTTTTGGGGTAGTTCCCGCTGAATTCGTGTTTAATGTGTGGGCCAATCAATAAAGTTCTAAGAGTAGGAAATTAATGGACTTTGCACTTACGTTTGGATGGATACGCCACAAGACTGAAACTGGAAAAAAACTTTTGGGGAACTAAGAACTTATTTATATAAGGTGTAACTCATAAAAATTCTAATTTACAAGTATTGAAAAAAAAAACGAAAGCATAAGTTAAGGTCGGCACTGCTCGACTTCGATATACCCGTTACTCAGGAAATGGATCAATAAAAATTGTTAATTAAATCACAAAATCTTAATATTAACATCAAATCAATAAGGGACCCAAGATAATGGTTTCCAACTCTGGGGTATCTCCAAGCTATCAGCAATTCCTAAGCTGTTTGAATCAATCATTATCTCTCAATTACAGCATTTCTGACGGTTTTCCCCAAACTACATCCGTGATTGGTCGCAGAGAGAAAGATTTAAATCGATATTTTCAATACCCATATTTATATATCCTCTGGTGTTCCCCAAATCATCTTGGACCTTTGCTTTTCAATTTATTTGTAAATGATATTTCGAATTCGTTATTTTATTCTCAAGTCCTTATGTATGCTATGGGAGTTCTTGACTATTAAAAGATGGTCTAAGAAGTTTAATGAATTTCACCAAACAATTATATATCTCTCTGGTCAGGCCTATTCTCCAAAAAATATCAGGACCAACTCGAATCTATTTAAAAACAGTTTCTAATTTTCGACCTCCTTGGCTTAAACTATACGCTTATTGGATTTACCATTCCTTAATAATCGCATGATTTATCGTAGTGTGCTTTTCCATCACAAGCTACTGTCAGGTTAAGTTGACTCAAGCGCTCTGGTTAGCCTAATAAGTTTTGCGGTTCCGGCACGTGTATACGTAACGAGGAATTATGTCCTGATTTATGTATATCTTCGTCTCACAAATTATGCTCATTATTAACCCTTTCGTAGCCTATGCCTTAATTATACTGGGTACTACAATCTTTACTGATTCAACTCTTCTTTGTTAGATGTAAGGAATAATATATTGTCTAATCTTAATTCTTAATTTATCGCTGTAAAGTTGGACTGTACTTAGTTGAACTATAAACAAACAATAAACTAGGCGGCAAACCGGACATACGGACGGACGGACGGACGGACGGAGAGGGCTAAATCGCCTCGGCTGTTTGCTGCTCATGAAGAATATATAAGGTGTAATAAAAAGTAATCCATTATAAAAACTTTCCATAAAAAACTTTTTAGAAAACACATTCCACCCCCTCCGCAGTCACCTAGTTTCCTCGCCTTTTGAATTTTCATTAAAAGTTGAGACGTTAGATGAATAAGTTTTTCATTGACCGACATTCCAATTTGACGTAACAGTGACATTCCGTACGATAAATTATTTTAAAATTTTAATTTATAGCTTACGGCTCCGGCGACGGCGGACGGACACGGGACGAGACTCCCGTCCGCGTTTTAGTTTGTGGTCATATTTTCGCTTATACTTTTCGTTATAAAAATAGAAGGCTTACATCGGCTACGCCGATGTTTTAAATACCCTTGCAGTTTTTGAAAGGCGCTACCATTGATAACAAAAAAGTTTTTCTCATAAGAACTAGTTTTTAGACCGATCGTTCCTATGGCAGCTATATGCTATAGTCATCCGATTTCGATAAAATTTTCCAGAATTGTGTGGAAGTATATAAAAATAATATATACCACGATTGGTGACGCTACGATGGAAAACAAAAAAGTTTTTCTCACTAGAACTAGTTTTTGGACCGATCGTTCCTATGGCAGCTATATGATATAGTCATCCGAACCGGCCGATTCCGACAAATGTGCAGCGTATTTGTATTTAAAGACTTTTTGGTCAAGATAGCTTTAAAACTGAGGGAGGAGATAGCATAGAAACAGACGGACAGACGGACGGACGGACGGACGGACAGACGGACAGACGGAAATGAACTCAGCTCGTCATGCTGATCAAGAATATATATACTTTATGTGGTCGGAAATGCTTCCTTCTATGCGTTACAAACATCGTGACAATTTTAATATACCCTCTGCAAGGGTATAACAAAAATTTTAAGAGACAAGTTTTTAAAAGTTTTTTTATATTTAGTTAGTAATTCATTATTTACAAAAAAACAACAAAATTACAAGAATTGACCCAGACGAGTGCCACGACAGCGAAATACCATGTACACTTGATTTTGCCTGATTTTATACGCATTTGACACTCACAAATACACACACACACACATGTAGCCGAAAATAATTTTTCTTCTAAAGCTCCCTTGATTTTCAACCGATCTGATTGTGCTTTTCAGAATAGATGGTAATTCAAATCACAACGTTTTAACTTCAAAATTGTGGGTGCTACAGATTTTTGCTGTTTGTGGCGCAGAGTGAGAAAATTGTTCAAATCTGAAACAATATTGATCTGCGTATAGAACACCTACACCTACTTACATTCCAAAGCACTTGATTCTATCTCTTATACTTTCTGGGATCGACGCGTTCTATATCGATTATATCGTTCTGTATATACTTTATAGGGTCGCAAATGTTTCCTTCGCACTGTTACATACTTTTGCAGAACTTCATGATACCATTTTTTTTCTATTTTTATGAGTACAGAGTATAAAAATATGCCCTGACGTGACGTTACATAAAACGAAAGTGGGTTTTGACTCATTTTACAAAATTGAAAAACTCTGCGAATTAGTCAACTTTTATAGCTGAAATAAAATAACTATATAGCATAAACTATATAGCTGAAATTTGCACAGAGTCTTCTTTTTACTGCACGCAACTAATATGTCGGAACCGGCCAGATCGGATGACTATATCATATAGCTGCCATAGGAACGATCGGTCGGAAAATAAGTTTTAGTGGAAAATGTTTTTTTGTTTTCCATCGTAGCGTCACTAATCTTGGTATATGATAGTTTTATATGATTTCACATAATTCTGGAAAAATGTATCAAAATCGGATCACTATAGCTTATAGTTGCCATAGAAACGGTGGGTCAAAAAACTAGTTCTAGTGAGAAAAACTTTTTTGTTTTCCATCTTAGCGTCACTAATCTTGGTATATATTAGTTTTATATGCTTTCACATAATTTTGGAAAAATTTATCAAAATCGGATGACTATAGCATATAGCTGCCAAAGGAACGATCGGTCGGAAAATGTGTTTTTCTAAGAAAAGTTTTTTTTTATGGTATTAAATTTTTATTATCAATGATTTAAAAATTTTAAATATCTGTACTCTATATATATTTTACCGGTTAAATCAGTTGGAGATAAGTTTTTCAAGTGTATTAAAACTTCGGCACAGTCGAAGTTAGAATAATATAAGTTTATTTTCCAATTTACCAAATTTAAAAATCTTTTCTCGTTCTTTTTTTATTAGCTTTTTTAGATCTGACGTAACGTTATTGACGTTACGTTACTTAAATTTAATTTGGCAACTTATTAGTGAAGATTTAAAATTTCTCAAATTTTTCAACGAAACAAAAAAATCAACTTTAATTATGGCTAAAGTTTTGCGAAAAGATTGACATTGCTCAATGACTCTAAAAGCTGTAAATCGAAATGAGAAAATGCACTGAAAATCTGGCTAAAACATAAATTTGAACTTTCTAGCCTGTTTTATCGTCATCTGATCAGCTCGAAGCTTATTAAAAAAAATCTAAATAAAAATTCAACAATACACCCATATAGTTCAAAAACGGATTGAATGGCCGAAAGTTTCAATTTCAAAGGATTAGCTCCAAATTCAATTTAATTTTTTTTTAAAAACCTACCAAAACAAGGCCGGAAAAGTGTTGTTGTTCAAAACTCATATGTTTATCATCCGATTAGTTCCAAACTTATTGGCAATGCTCTGCATAAAAATATTAACAACTCGATTTTCACATTGTGGAAAATCTCGAAAATTGGCGAAAAATAGTTGACAAAAAACACTCCTGGGTGGAAAATGGGTTAAGCGGTTAGTGGTTAGCTGTTAAATCAAATCGAACAAATGTTCGGAGAACTGTTGTATAAAACTCTTTTACTTTTCATCCGATCAGCTCCAAACTTATTTTGACAATGTTTACATAACAAAATGTTACCAACGGGACTTTACAATTTTGAAAATCCGTAAAAATGGCGGAAAATGATTAGAAAAAATTTAATGTATTATTCATGTTTATGTTAAGAACTCATTTTCCGACTTCGCAGGTTGATTTTAAAAATTTTAAGATAACATTGTTATTATTGTGTTATGCAGGTCCGATAGAAGAACAAAAGGGGATTTTCTATAATTGTAAAACCCGTTGCTTACAGTTGGTTCCTTATCGGGTTACTTTAAACAAGTGCGAGCGAAGCCGTGGCTATAAGTTAGTACTTTAAAATGTCGCAAATGTTTTCCTCTGTCTGTTACATACTTTTTGAAACCAGCTCACTAAATTGGTATTAAAATGGTTAAGAGCAATATTTCAGAAAATTTTTAACCTCTAAATTGGAAATTTCATGTGGCGGTTTGAAATATGGATTAAGATATATTCTCGTTTCAAAAACAGTCTGGGTAACTCCAAGTCACATATGACTCCAAGCAGGAGTCTGATGAGAAATATCAAGCAAGACTTCCTGTGTGTTTTAAGCACTTTATTATCTGAAGCCTCAACTGACAACGCCCAAAAATCCCCAATCAATTTCCCCCAAAAGTAATTGCAAATGCTTAATTCTCGTAATTCGTTGTAGCTCATTAAGAAATCATAATATCTACTTATGGTTTCCCAGTGATGATAGCACTATGCTAGACCCATGCCCAAGATTACTAGACACTGATTCAAATCAAATTGCATTTTATGTAGGCCAAGTGTTGATTAGAGAAGTCAACGCATCTTCTTGCTCACCTCTGACCCATTAAGCTCCCGTTGCTTTGGGATTTTTATATGATTTTCTGTTTTGAATATCATTTCGCCTTTGAATCACATGCTTTGGCCAACAAAATTTTTGGTTAAAAATTTGCTACAAGCCCGTTCTGATTGACGTCGACAAATTGCTTTAAAATCTTATTACTTTTTCAACAATTTCATAAAATTTTATGCCATCATGTGTCTGCAGATTCTGAGGTTCGTCTGCCTTTGCCCCATTGTTTGTTTTCATAAACAGAGATAACTTATTTTTCAATAAGTATATTTATGAATTATTAAGTTGTCGATATTCTAGCATTTGCTGCTGGTTGTGACGCAAAACTAGTAAATTTCGTACGCTGCCTTAAATCGATGATGGCCTGCGAACGAATGCTGGCCATATGCAAAAACAACAACAACAAGGAGATGAAGGTGGAGGAGTCTACCTCTCCACCTGCTCGGAGGGTTTTTCATTCAGCATTTCATATGCCCAGTGCAAACACACAAATCAATTGTGAATATTTGGCCAAAGTGCAAAATTTCACACCTCATGTGATGACTATAAAAATATAATACGTATATATACAATACAAGTATATATTCATTCTAGAGCAAACAGTCGTTAAAATAACCACAGGATATTTAAGAGGCCAACAGAAAAAAAAAATATTCAAAAGAAGAAGTGCGCAAAACAAAAGTGTCGAAGAAGTAAGATAATCTGTAGTGGAAATGTCTACTTCTTTCTTAGTTTCGCTACATCAATTATCAATCTATCCAAAATAAGGAAAATACTGTAGCTCTTAAAACAATCTTAAATTAAGACAACCACTTTCTTACTTATTAATTGAAAATTTTTTAATTCTTTCGCTATCCCCTCTTGTTTAAAATCTCCCGCTTTAGGTGGCGCATTTATACACAGCGCCATCTATTTGGCCAGAGACGCATTTACTTTTGCTGTAAATGAACAACAGATGTCGCTAGCGCCCAGTCGAATTCACTTTATTTGTAGGTAAGCAACAGATGGCGCCACCTCAAATTCGAAACTGTTTCGAAAATTATAAGCTCTGTGGCATAACTATAAAGTTACCCACTTATTGCAGGACTGAAGTCCATTATTAACGGACTACCGAAAATGTGAAAAGAAGAGCCCCACTAAAATAAGTTTATTTTTCACCTCTCAAAACAAACGTTTAAAATGTGTCCATTTGATTGACTCAAAAAAAAAGAGGAAAGCTAACATCGGCCAATGTTAAAGTACCCTTGCAGCTTCTTTATTTGACATAAGCAATGGTTTTTCCTATTTTCTTACAAAAATTTAATTTTCGCTTGGCACAAGGCTAGTTGAGTGATTTCCCAAGCTGACAAACTGGCTGATCAAGACGATTGTTGTATGAGAGCTATACGATATATTCGGATAAATATTGATTAAACCTGGCAAAGTTGTATTGAAGCAGATAAAATTCACGACTAACAGGTATAAAGACGCTACCAACAAAAATTAAAACGTTTTTCTCACTAGAACTAGTTTTATACCGATCGTTCCTATGGCAGCTATATGCTATAGTCGTTCGATTTTGAACAAACTTTTCATTACAAAGAACAAATAAGTTTTTCTTACTAGAACTTGATTTTGAATCGTTCCTATGACAGCTATATGATATAGTCATCCGATCCGGTCGGTACCGACAAATATGCAGCCTTGTATTTGTATTTAAAGACTTTTTGCAAAGTTTGGTAAAAAAGCTTTAAAACTGAGGGTGGAGATAGCATAGAAACAGAAGGACGGACTCATCTGTCAATGCTGATCAAGAATATATATTCTTTAGAAGATCGGAGATGTTTCCTTCTTTATAAGCGTTACAAACATCTGCACAATTTTAATATACCCTCTGCAAGGTTATAAAAAAGTATCTGTATGGAAAAACTTGAATGTACCCGAAAATATCTTCACCAAGCTTACCATACAAAAATATATATTTTACTACTATAATGACCAAATTTCATTAAAATCTATAGCTCCCATTAATATTATGAATTAAATTTTAATTAGGTTTTAATTACATGTATTTTTGAAATTCGGCCACTATATCGCTTTCATAGGATCAATTAGTTTAATATTATTAATGAAGAAAAGTAAAGTTGAAGGTTTTTGTGCTAAGATTTTGGTTCGATCCTTTGTTCGCCCCACGTTTTTCCAAATTTGTATAGAAAAGAAATTAATTTGCTAAAAATATAAAAAAATATAATGAATTTCAGTATTTTTGTTTACTTGAACATACGATTTCCATTATTTTCAATTTATTTGAGCGATTGTTAGTCTATGGAACTTCTTTCCGTTCCGTTCCGTTCAAGGCTCTGATCACAGTAAATGAAAAGTCGGAATTATGGGTCCAAGACGGTTCGGCTCAAAACAGTTTTGCAATCCTGGATCTTCGTTAAATTATTATTGATGTTGTTTATAGTTCGACAATGGGCTGTTAAACTGTACATATATACTAACTTAGGCTAAATACATTAAAAGTAAAAGAAAAAATACAAATTAAAAGTAATACAAGATGAAGTAAGTAATTTAACGCAGGGTATTTAAATGTAGGATTATTTGATTCTTTACAAAGTTAGACGAAAGATCAAATGAGAAAAGGTGATATAGTAAGTTATAATTATGACAAAGGCAGCGGAAAGGCTCGTAAGAAGCATAGTTTGAAGAGCGTGGCGGCAAATATATAGGTAAGTAATTTCTTGTTCGACGGGCAGGCACACAAATGTTTATATTGTTTAGGAGATCACTAGAGTCAATTTCACCCAGTAATAGTTTGTTCAATTTTAAATATTTTCTTAATACATTTAAATTTGTTGCTTCAAGCTTTGATAAGACTTCTTCTAAAACTGATGATCCGATGACAAAAATCTTGCTTACCTTGAAAGCCGTCACCTCATCTATGAAGTAATTCCCAAGACTGTATTTGAGACAAAGTTCGGAAAAATCAGAAATGTTAATATTTAACATGGGGCCTCTACCTACAAAAATGTAATAATTTGGTTCTATTCAAGTATAAACTTAAGACCGCATTTAGTGAGCCTAGCATTTTTCGACCCAACTGTATCCCTCGAAGAAAAACAAAATATGTAAAACAGGCTGAAAGCGAATGATCCTGCAGTACCATTTATCAAATATAGAACAAATCTAAAGTTTAAAAATTTAATGAAATGCAGCTAATCTCATTTCGTTTGATATAAAACCAAACACATTATCTCAAGTCTCGAGCTTGAAACTGATTTTCTTGAACTTGATCTGTCCAAATGGAATAATAATGAGGAATATCGACGTTCTGTGGACTAATAATTTGTAAATGATGTTGCAGAGTGTGGAGTAAAACTTATTAAGATTGTAACCGCATTTTAACACGTGATAAAGAAGAAGCGCAGTTTTTATTGCAAGTTGTTGACTTAAAAAAAAATTTATGGATCCGCGGGAATTTTGTTATTTTAAATTCGTTATGAGTCCATCTCTTATTCAGCTTCGAGTATGTGTGCTATGTTTGTAAGAGCGTCACTTGATTTTAGCCCATACCGTGTTATCCCGTATGTAAGAGCCCTGCAGTTTAGTGCCACGCTGACAATATACCCTGTTACCTAGACTTTGCCTTGGTCGCAGTCGCTATCGTGGTATCCTCTTTATTTTTGACACGAGTATCGATCAAGTATTGACACTATATATACTTTATTGGACCGAAAAGGTTTCCATTTGCCTGTTATATTCCCATTTTAAATGGGTACCGCTGTACCAACCCAAAATAGATTTCAAACATCAAAGGTAGAAAGAAATGCGATAGGCAATTTTAACAACAAACCAATTTCTGCCGTCTTTGTTTAACAATTGTTTTTAATATGGGCACTTGACCCTTATCTAATCAAGTCAAAGCAATGTTTTGTTTCAAATATCAGTTTAAGAACCTCTTTAGTCGAGTGCAGAAGCTCCCAAAATACCAGCATTTAGGACCCCCTCATATACTGATAACAAAGTTCAGAGCAAAAACCAAAACAAATTCGAATTAAAACAATACAAGAAATTCAATGTTGGTTTAAAGTTGTACATTAGGATTTAAATTTATTTATCAGTTTATCGTATATCAGTTTATCGCACAATAAATTATTCCCATGGGGATAATGTTATTATACTTATGTATGTAACAGCCAGAAGGAAGGAAGGATCACTAAATTGGTGAAATCCAGAACACCACTCTCGTTTTTTTCCGACTCGAAGATCAATGAATTGGTTAGAGGAAGACCTTAGATCCAGATCGTCAATCTCGCTACCTATCCGGCACGAAGGACCAATGAAAATGCGTGGAAGGGCAGAATTTCAAAAACATGAGTATTGAATGGGCTTGCTGCGCTCAATAAAACTTTGAGTTGGAAAATGGTGATGGAAAATCGTTTATCGTTTTTCTTCAATGGTCAAGACACTTTAATGCCAGTATATTATTTTAATTCTATAACTTTTATCTATGTAGCTACTGATCGAATAGGACTTATAACTAAGTCTTCGATTAGGATATTACTGGGTCAAGCGAAATGAAACAGATCCTGATTTCAATTTTTACACCGCGCACTACTGCCCTCAGACCGTCATACAGTGGCGCCATTTGAGTTTCATATTCAATCATAACTTTTGAACCAAAGGAGATAATCGAGAATTTAAATGGCATATGATAGATAATTATAATTGTTAAAGCTATGTTTGAAAAGGATGCTACGTCTACTAGATGCTTACATATGGATTATTAAAGTCAAAATTTGTGAAAATTCCATTTTTTAGTAACAAAAAAAATTATTTACAACAATTTTTTATTTATTTTTGTTCCTTTTTTAATATTTTTTTTTTTAAAATTATTACCCAGAAAATCAAACAAAAATTTATTATTTTATTCGATTTTCTTTAATGTTTTTTTCTAAAACAATTTTTATTATTCATAAGACAAGTCATCTCTAATAGATTTATTATTTTTGAACTAATACTAGTCGATTCTAACTCTTTTCGTGACTTCACATGACGCAGAGATGAAAAGCGGATCGGAAGATGGGGCCAACATGTTGAAAAGGCCGTCATTTGACCATGTCTTTTTTACCTATTTTACCTCTATCAGTCGAAAAGGCAGCGGAAGGCAGCTGGAACTTTTTTAATTACTTAAAGGAATAATCAAATAACGTATTTCGAAAATATGGCAAATACACAAAAATAAATATATTTTATTTTATTTTCCATCAAAGTTGAAAAATAGTGAAATACTTTTTAAAAAGCTGGATACTTTCTAATAAGCGATTTATTTGAAGAAACAGTAAAATACATCAATCAGTAGAAAAACGAGAAGGCGACTGTGCCGAAGTTTTAATACACTTGAAAAACTTTACTCCAACTGATTTAACTGGTAAAATATATATTGGATAAAGATATTAGATATTTAAAATTTTTAAATCATTGATAATAAAAATTTGATACCATAAAAAAACTTTTCTTAGTTAAACACATTTTCCGACCGATCGGTCCTATGGCAGCTATATGCTATAGTCATCCGATTTTGATAATTTTTTTTTTCGTAATTATGTGAAAGCATATAAAACTAATATATACCAAGATTGGGGACGCTACGATAAAAAACAAAAAAGGTTTTCTCACTAGAAGTAGTTTTTTGACCGAACGTTTATATGGCAGCTATATGCTATAGTCATCCGATTTTGATAAATTTTTTCAGAATTGTGTGGAAACATATAAAACAAATATATACTACGATTGGATACGCTACAATGAAAATCAAAAAAGTTTTTCTCACAAAGACTTTTTTTCGACCGAACGTTCCAATGGCTGCTATATGCTATAGTGATCCGATTTTGATAAATTTTTCCAGAATTGTGTGGAAGCATATAAAACTAACATATACTAAGATTAGTGACGCTACGATGGAAAACAAAAAAGTTTTTTTCACTAGAACTAGTTCTTAGACCGATCGTTCCTATGGCAGCTATATGATATAGTCATCCGATCCGGTTCCGACATATTAGTTGCGTGCAGTAAAAAGAAGACTCTGTGCAAAATTTCAGCTCGATAGCTTTAAAACTGAGAGACTAGTTCGCGTAGAAACAGACAGACGGACAGACGGACGGACGGACAAGCTGAAATGAACTCAGCTCGTCGTCCTGATCAAGAATATATATAGTTTATGGGGTCGGAAATGAATATTTCTGTGCGTTACAAACTTCTGGGCAAAATTAATATACACTTTTCAAGTGTATAAAAATTATGAAGATTCGTTACCTAGATTTCGATATATTCTACCTAAAAGCGGACCAAATCACCTAAAAATTGTGTGTAGTTTTAAAAACTAAAAATAGGTAAACTTTGACGGGTTGTATCTTATAAAACAAAATCGCATTTTATTAAGGGTTGCATTTTTGAAATCGTTAAACAATTTTCTATAAGATGGGTTTATTCAAAATAGGCGCTCATGAAATTTTTGATTTTTGGAACCTTTTTTGTTCTACGGGCGCCACTGTGCGTCGTCCAGATCATATAGTATATACTTTATGGGGTCAAAAAGGGGGTCTATGTGTTGCGAACTTAATATTTAAATTTCAATACCGATTCTAAGCCAACTCAAAACATATTAAAAACTTTAAATATTTTATAAAAAAAATGATTTAAATATCCCAAAACAGAACAAGACTTACCAACAAAACCAAACTACCCTACCAAAGGCAAAGCAACCGCAAGCTCGAGTCAACTCTCTTTTCATATTGCCCAAGAGCGCCGGCGTCGTTGTTAGTTCGCTCTCCCATTGCCACTGCCACTTTTAAGTAGCGATGCCTCATCGACTTGCCCGCCAGTTGGTCGCCGCTCAGCAAACGCCACGGACGAACGGAGTAGAAACATTTTACATTTCGCGTCTGGTTATCAAAATCAAAACAAATTCTTAAAGTTGACAAACAAATTGCTTTCGTTGCGTGCATCTTTTGACTTGGTTAAATAATTGTTATTACCCTTGAGTGAAGGTTTTCGACGCATAAAATAAAATATAAAATAATTACAATGAAAATGTGCAGCTAAATGTGCGTCAAAAGCTAACGTAACGGCAACAAACAACTAAATAATAGTAGAAAGTTTGTATTGTTATTATATTTGTGTTTTGTATTTTTATGGAACTACGGCCTGCCCACAGGCCAAGCTGCTCCACTGCCAAAGTCAGAGCCAAATAACAAAAACCCAAATTTCGTGTGTGAAATAAAACGTCGGAAAAAAAGAAACTCGATTTGCGTTTCATTTGCTAATTCTTTTGTTGTGCCCAAAAGTGACAACGTTTAAATATAAATAAATTAAATACGCAATAATGTCTGGACAACTGCCCGAAATTAGCGTTGAACAGCGCCAGACTCTGGAACAGGTGAGAATGAATGCTCGATGGGAAATGATTCTCTTGAATATAATCTAGATTTTATATCTCTTGTTGTTTTCATGTCTGTATATGTAAGCAACTGTTGAGCACTGTGCTCTGAGAGATAAGAAAATTGTGTGAATATGATGTAAACAAACGGATATGATAAAACAAATAGTTGATAATTGCAAAACAAAAGTAATGGGGATTTTATCTAAAGATAAAATTGCAATGAACGAATAAAGGTGAAATTAAACAAACAAACAATAATAAGCTATTAAATCTAAAAGTAAACAAGAACATACCAAGAACAGCCGTTTCGAGGTCATTTATTATGTTTCCATAACTTTAATAACAACAGTGTACCAGCACACCCTATCGAGCAGGTTCCTCGTACAGCTGTTTCAGAAATTCCCCGATTTCCTCATCAGTGAGGTTAGCTGCCTTCTTCACACTTAGTGGTCTCTCATTAAAAATATACATACCTGTTTGGCTAAAACCTGTAGAGAATTCTAAGCAACACAAAACAGAAAATACAATAAAAAAGTGAAGAATGCTTTGATAGTGTTGGTACATTGCTTCAGATTTTTCTTCTTCTAAAACAAGAACAATTGAAATGGTCTTTGGACTACTGAACTTTGTAACGGGTTTTTGTTCGTTCAGTGTATATATTTTCAGTCCACACAATGGTTCTGACAGGGTTTAAAAAGGTCTACCTTAATCTTAACTAGTTGACATTTGTTTAGTCTCAGTTCATAGTGGTGCACTCCTGAGGGTTTCTTGGGTCATGTCTTTTAGCCTGCAGAACACATTGTGGCACGCATACACTGAACTATAGGTCATAAGATCTGTATACAGATTTGGAAATTGTTTCAGAATTGATTATTATTTTGTATTTGTATTTGTATTTATTCATGAAAACATCCTAACGCTACAAGTAAACTACTTATTATTAATGCGTTAGTCACAATTGGTTGTAAAAAGTTTCTATATCCATCGAACTTATGTCTAAAGGTGTTAGAGCTAGTTTTAACAAATTTGTGAATACATGTATAATTTCCTAATAACTAATGACAATAGAATAATTTTTTTAGATTGTTCTATTTATTATTATTATTATGTTTTTTTTTTTTTTTTTTTTTATTATTATTTTTATATATGTTTATATTTAATATAAAAATTAATTTGTTTTTAGGTGTGCCTTTAGTTTTTCCTGAAATTGCTTTGTGCTTTTGATAGATTTAAGACTATGTGGTAATTGGTTCCATTTTCGAACAGCATGAACATAAAATTGTTTTTCAGAGGTAGACAGCTTGGATCGAATGCAAACGATATTTTGTGTTCTTTTTGAGCTTGTAAAACTAAGTAAGTCATATAAATATGTCGGTTCTCTTGAGTTTACTATTTTGTGGAGGAGTATTAATATTCTGAAGCTAATCCAAGAATTTAAGTCTATATCAAAAATTTGTGTTGCATAATCGGTTACGTGGTCTGTTCTCCTAAGATCAAACACATATCTAGCAATGCTGTTGAATGCTACATGTAGTTTGTGCAGTATTTAGAACTTCAAAGATTAATTTTTTTGAAATTAAGTACCGTACAAAGCAGGGAAGCAACCCAATTCTAAACCAAACCGAACCGCTTTTTTGCGCTCATAAACCGTCAGAACCGAAACACAAACCGTTCAATGTTTTTGAAAGATTGTATATCAAATATCCACAGACATAAATTAAAATTTTAAAGCTATTTAAATGTTTAGGGAAAAAATATTTTTTAAATTTATAAAAAGAATCCTTGAGGATATATTTTAAATGTGGGCATTTCTACCGAAAGGTCCACCGAGACCAAAAAATTTGTGTAATTTAATGATATTTTCGTGGGAGTACAATCAAATTTAACTAATATAAGCAAATTTTACAATTATTCATAACCCATTTTTTTCTCATTTTGATATTTCTTCTGAACCAGTTTTAATAAATGTCTCTCTTGATGCATTGACTTTGGCTTTCTGAAGTCTTTTCAAGGGTACAAAAGTAAAAAAAAATGCATAAGAGACTATGCGAATGCAAACAAATCTTAAATTTTGTATGTGCATTATCGCATTATTTAATGTCCCGTGCGACATTGAAAAACAATATTAGTTATCAATGCGTCGAAAGTATATGCAGAAATCTTATTCAATATTGATTACAAATACAGATTTTGTGTACAATAAATTGAAAAAAAAACCCTTGCTGAAAAATAAGAAGATTTGTGATCTTGATCCTTATATAAACTTTGTCCCGTGTGACATCGTAAGTGTGATATTTTAAAAAATTGATTACATAAATTATTTTTTTTTAAATCATATTTTTTAATTATTTTAATCTAAATGAGCAAAAACGGCGAAAAATATATTTGAAATATATTTGAAAATTTGTTGTTTTATGATATTATGTAAAAATAAATAAATCGAAAAGTTATGTTGATCTAAAATCATTTTTACTAAGTTTGTTTATATATGAGTTGGTTAAAAGAGCAACTAAAATAACATAATTATCATGATGAAAAAAAGTGTCCCGTTCGAAAGTGCTTAATATTTAATTTATAAAAAAATGTATAAGGTTTTTATGGGTAAAATCAAACTCATTTTTAAATGATATTAATGTACAACATTCTACAATTTAACACATTAAAATGTTGTCTCAAGTTTCGCTGAAGTCGGCTTTTGAAATTTTGGTCGCGAAAACCACTTCTGTTTGTTCTGTTTGTTCGAATGCCTTGGTTTTTTTAAATTATCTTGAAAAGCAAAAATTTACCAAAATCAACCTTAGCACTAATTATAGGGCTAATTAAGAGCTATAAGTTAAGCCTTTTAACAAAATAAAAATCCGTTTTATTTTGATTTTAATTTTATACTTAAAAAGTATTCAACGGTCCCGTTCGACATAATAGAAATGCCCATATTTTTAAGTTAAATTTTTTCCTGACGGTATTATTGATTAGTAATCAACCCACAGTTAAAACGCAAGAAGGGCTTACGTTTTTTTCTATGACATTATCACATTAGCACTAACTCAATATACTATATGTACCTTCGTACTTTAAAACCCAAACAGTAAGCGTAAACCACTGAGCTTAACCGAAATTGCTTTTTATTTTGATCGAGACACCACTCTATAGACCAAACGATGGTTTTAAATCTCTGTAAACCACTATACCAAAACAGTCCTAAAAGTGCTGAAATTCTAAAGAGAACAAAATTCTAAGAATAGCACGTTTTCATAACAATACAAAAAACAATTATTTTATTCTTTAGCCGCTTCTTAAAAGTTTTGTAATACCTCTATTTGTCACTCAACATCTCACTTTAAAAATTTCTAAAACCATGTGAATGTGGAAAAATCATATAATTTCGATATCGATACTGCACATTTGTGCTTCCGTGCTTTGTTATGATGTATCTGCTTAAACAAATGTGGGCGTTTTCCCATCGTATTGAAGCAATTATTATAAAAAAATAAACATCTGGCATTACAGTCCCAAAGGGCCAAGCCAAGCTTGTCTCAATCTCTTGACTCGTGTGTCTTTTTTATCCGTATCCGAACGGCAAAGTTTTGAAGAAGCTTTTCATGACTACTTACTTCATAGCTGGCACCAATAGCTCGTGAAGGTGACCTTATGTATAAAAGTTTATAATGGATCGAACCCACAACCTTCTGCACAGTAGGAACATAAGGCCACAGAACCAATTAGTAGGGAAATTTTTATAGTTTCACATTTTTCCAAGTTGTCAATGTAGATAATTCTTTGTGCGTCCCACAAAGCCATTGACATCACCTTGATTTTTATACACTTGAAAAGTGTATATTAATTTTGCCCAGAAGTTTGTAACGCATAGAAATATTCATTTCCGACCCCATAAAATATATAAATTCCTGATCAGGACGACGCTGAGTTCAATTCCGTCTGTCCGTCCGACCGGAACGATCGGTCTAAAAAATAGTTCTAGTTAGAAAAACTTTATTTTTTTCCATCGTAGCGTCACTAATCTTGGTTAATGTTAGTTTTATATGCTTTCACATAATACAGGAACAATTTATCAAAATCGGATGACTATAGCATATAGCTGCTATAGGATCGATCGGTCGGAAAATGTGCTTTACTAAGAAAAGTTTTTTTTTATGGTATCAAATTTTAATTATCAATGATTTTAAAATTTTTAAATATCTGATATCTATATCCTATATATATTTTACCGGTTAAATCAGTTGGAGTAAAGTTTTCAAGTGTATTAAAACTTCGGTCGAAGTTAGCTTTTCCTTCTCGTTTGGACTAATGAAATCCAATAAATAAACAGTTTTGCTTAGCATAGGCGAACAACTGTGCTCCATTTTTATGTTCCACAATCAGTTTAAGAACCTTAACAAAATGTTAATGGCCTTGGCCAAAAACTTAATTGAGAATCGAAAAATAAAAACCAGCGAATCCAACGAAGCATTTTGTAGCGGCCATTGAAGCATGTTAGATATGGAAATTACTCAATGATCGATTTGGATTGACCTCTTTCATACGTATTTTGTAGTTTTTGCCAGCTTTGAGCACACTGTCAGTGTCTGGCCTGTGGCAACTTGTTTTTTGTTTTTTTTGTGCATTGTTGACTTAGTTCTTGGCTTCTGTTATGTCTGGCTTGCAAAATCGAAATGGAAACTGCCACGCCCACAACAAATGACAGGCGGCACATGTGTGACCCACAAAACAAAAATCTAAAACTTAAAAAAAAAATAAATAAGTGAATAAGCAAATGAGCAACAATGCTGAACCGGTTGCCATTAGAAACCGTCAACAGGTGATGGTGTTCATGGCACACTTTGCTGACTGGTGAATTCCTTATTGACGTCAAAATTGAATGCCCTTATTAGGAGCAGGCTATCCCCCCTCCAACCCGGGCCGACTCAACAGTTATTAAACAAAAGCCATTTCATGGCAGAATAATGGCAATTATAATTATAAATAAACATTAGCGTGCCTTATCATAATTCTGAAAACAAAATAAGTCAACCACAGCGAACTCGAGAAGTGTAAAATGAAATAAAAGTTCTCACTTGAACGAGCTCCCTATATTTACATAAATTATACTAAAAACTGGTTTTTAGGAATTATTAAAAAATATTTCAAAGTGCAAATGAGATAAATAATAACTAAAGAAAGTTGTGTGTGATAAGTAGACAGATGAAATTGGCTAAAAATTGTGTAGACTTAACCTAATTTTGTAAATCAATCAAAGTTTTACAACAAATATGCGACATGAACAATTGAACTTTAATGAAAACCTTTAACAAACTATACATATTCTTTAAGATACATTTATTACTTTGTTTTTGTGCTTTAATTTTCTAAAAGCATTAAAAAATCAATATAGGTTATTTATTTTCAAATTCTAAGATTTTGCGGTCCAAATAGCCAACACTTTAGCATTAATTCAAAAAAAAAAATGGGCAAATTAGAAAAAATCTTTATTGCTTTAAAAGAATATGGAACTATGAACTATGGGCCAAAAAAGGTGCATCCCTGGTATTTTTTTCGCGACCCTTAAATTGAGTTTTTTTCAGTAATCATTTTATTCGGCTGTAGTTGCTGCAGCACGTGTACTTTTAATTAAAACAGCGGAAGTTAAGCGGAAGTTATGTCAACTTCTTTCTTGAAGTAAAAGTTGTTAGATAAACGTGCATTCTTGCAGCTTAAGATGCAATTGTGTTAATTGGAATGTATTTAGTATAGCAAAACCAACCGATTTTGCGCATTTTTGCTCGTTTAAGAAATATTTGTTATTGTTGCAGCCAACTTAGAATTCAGCTACGCTGAAATGCTTCCAAAGTGCTTTAGGTGTGCGCAAGTCTTACAAAATTTATAATTGGATATTTAAAATAATTGTTATAAATCTTAAACCAATGGAAAATCAAATAATTTAAAACAAAAATTGTAAATTTACCGCTTATATTAATAAGTATCCTTAAAAATGCAATAGACTCATTTCAATATTCAAGCAAGAACTTTATAGAGCAAAGTCGAAACACTTATTTCTCACTTAAGGCCTCCTTTCATATGGCATACAAATTTATTTCGACTCAATTCTTCATACCGGGCCACATCAGTATGAGGCCTTTAATAACAAAATTTTAGGTTAAGAAATTATTAAATTATTTTTGGATATCGTTTATTAGAACCAAATTAAGCAATATAATGGAGAAACTTATTCGATATTATTTCAAAATATATGGTAAATTAATTTTAACAAGAAATCCAAATATTTTGTGGGCGTAATCGGATCGATCCAAATCGTTTTAAGCTTTCTATAAATGCTATTACAATTGAATGTTTCAAGTTCGAGCACTCTAACTCATTCGTTTAATTTATGCCAAAGTGCCAGTAATGAAATTACTTGGTAGACGGATTACACTAATCATAACTTTAAGTACTTTTTGGAGCTTTTGAAATGTGATTTTTCTGAAAATAAAAATAAAACATTTTTACCAAATAGTCTCAGAGCTATGTGCTAACTCGGAATTTGAGAACACTTAATTTTTCATTCAATAACGGCTTGAATAATTATAAATAATTAATAAACAAATTTATTATAAAACTATGAAAAACATCTTAATTTTTGATACTGATTCTTTGTTTTGAAAATCATCGGATTCTGCAGATCATGTGACCTCTGTAGTTCTTTGTTCAATCACTCAATGTGCTCGTTCAATCGTTTTGCTTATGCCCTAAAAATGGGAGAATAATATGGTAGCTAGTCGATAACAGAAATGGTCCCAGAACTCGAACAGATCACACCCCCGAGAACATTAGAGGCGTGGCCCGTCATGAGGAACAGAATCCGACGACCACAACTTGACGCCGATCGCAGCAACTAATCATTAGTCGCATATTGACCAACTTTGTACAGCCTCAAATCGACGGTATTTATGTTAACGAACTTTGATTTCAACAGGATGGCGCCACGTGCCCCTTTTCCCATGCTGAAAAGCAAGCAAAATCGATTCGTGCATAACTTCCATGTTTTTTATCCGATATTATTATGCGGTATTTTATTATTTTCAAGTTCACTCAGAAAAAAACGATTAGCAGAATTCTAGTACGATCGGGATGGATGCTCTGTACTTAAAATTTCAAGAATATTTTGTTCTTGGGTGTACTTAAATTGAGTATGATACATTCTTAAGTCCAAAAACGACCGTTAATTTTATTAAATTGAGAACAAACATTCTTGAATAAAGAATTTTGCGTACTTACAATTCTAGAAAACGCATACTTAATTCAAGTACAAAATTTCTTAGATTAAGTACAAAATTATCTTAAAATGCCTAGCCAAAAAAGAATGCAATAGAAAATGCGAAATATTTCAACTCGAATCTGTCCTTAAAATTCCCAACTGGTTCTGTCACTTTACTTATGGAGGGATGGTCGATTTCTGGGCTACAGTTATAACTTTTTGGACTTTAATAAGCTCAAGGCAATAAGATCTTTGAGGACATATTTGTTTCGATACTTAGACACCGTTTCAAGCACAAATTGGAAACAGCTTATGAATTTAATGGACCAGAAACATTTTGTACTTTTTTTTATGTACTCTTATTGGTTTCAAGAATGTTTTGGTGGAATAATTTAGAGTTTATTAAACTTTAAGGAAAAATATTTTGTTATTATTTTAAGTACGCAAATTCTTATTTTAAGAGTTAATCCGGATTGACTTAAGGCCTAAAAGTGTGATCAAAATGATCTTAATATAGTTTGAAATGTATTTAATATATCTTGGAACGGTCTCGAATCAAGTATTTCGGGATTGAAGAATATAAGAACTTTGTACTTAAATCAATTATTTTTGTACTTACCGTACTATTCACACCGTTCGTACTGGATTCAAGTAAAACGTTCTGGGCTGAGTAATTTTATGGATAGCATATACCGGCTTGTACTGATTCGCCGGGGCTGATTTCAGCACCCTGACTTTGATTATTCCAAGTTTACTTAACCCAGCTTCTGGCCTCTCTCTCCATTTGAACTTTCGACTATTATAAACTTTGTGTGAATGCATTAAATATTAAGTACCCATCACTTGCATGGACTCCACCTTTTAAAGTCAGTTAAATTTAAATAATATTTACCGTTTTTATATGCTTGATGAAACTGCTTGAAAACTCAAGTCAAGTTGCTGGTTTCAAAGTAATCGACAAAAATTTAACGATAAAAAAAAACCAAAGAACAGCAAAGCCAATTTAACCATAGACAAGTAGAAGTAGCAGCCAAAATGAGGAAGTTGAAAATCCATACAACACTCGTGAGTGGGTTAACGCGGCGCTAATGAAACCCAAAGACTGCAATTCACTTGTCCCTCACCCCGGCAAGGCGCCTTACCTACTAATAAAAAAACTAAACGACCAAGTTTTTTCATTTTTAAGACGGCCTCGTTATTGAATTCGACGTGTTACTTGTTAGTGTTGTTGTTTTTGCTGTTGCTGGCAAACTGAAAGCTGTGCTTGATTGTGGTATGACTCAGTCATTGATAAACAAGACAGACGCGAGTAAGCCCAAATGATTATAACAATATTAATAGTGCACTTGAATTTATACAAATGGGAAAACAATTATTTACCAAGGAAATAGTTGTAAAATGAGACAACTAGAAATGATATTCTAATAAACAGTTATTAACTTTACTGCCACTAAATACAAAATTGGCATTGACAGAAGGTCAAATAAATTAACAACAATTAAGACAACAGAAACAAAGTTTGGACTTCTTGACCAAAAAGAAGTAGATTAGCACAGCGATAGTTTCGATCACAAGGTCTTGAATGAAAATAATATAATGGATTTAGATAAGATTGGTTAAAGTTAACGATTATGGTGCCGAATTGGATTAGAAATTAAAAATATCACTACACAGCAATTTATATTTGAAACAACAAATTGTATATGTCGTCCAAAATGGCTAAATTGATTTTATTACCCTGACAGAGTTGTGTTGGTTAATGGAAGATTATTCAATACAACTTTTTTACTCCAATTTCACATTTGTTTATTTATTTGCCCCAGTGGCTCTCCGCTGCTGCTGCTCATATGGGTTACTTAAGCAAGAGACCTCGATTTTTATCAGCAATGCAAATTCTGAATCACTTGATAAGACGTTTCATTGCAAAATGTTGTGAGCAAACAATTTTGCCAGCACATGGATATATGCACTAGCAATAGATTTGTTAAAAATTACCAATTGACATATTAACTTTATCCGAAACGGGATGTCGAGGTCTACTGCGAAATAGACAAATTCACGAAGCTGGGCTATATTCGCCAATCTTCTTCCCAATAAGGAGAACGTAGGTATGCCTATGGCAACGTGTAGGCTCATTTTACGAAACATCTTTGAGCTCGAAGCAAACTAGGAATGGCAAACACTCTTAACCAGTAGAATCGCCAGGCTGACATGGCCAAATCGATGTGCAAAGAGCTCAACAGACCTATAGAGACTCGGCAGATCCCACTGCTCAGCTGTTGTTGGAGCCATTACAGGGCACTGGCTAGTCGGAACGATGGAACGAGAGAAAGCGTCTATCTCCCACTTCATCAGTTTCTGCCCTCCCCAGAGTTGACGGAGACAAATTTCTCAGTTCTCATTTTCTAATGGACGTCTGAGATTTAGTTGATGCTACGCCTAGCCATACATCTAGTTTTTTTCAAGAATCCTAAATGTCTTGTAGTTTATCAGGAATGGACAGTAAGGTGTCTGTATGCGACGTCACAAGAGACCAAATCCTAATGGCCTTAATATAATCCTAGTTTAAGTTAATTGATATTATATCTTTCTGAAGATGTTTGTCTCTAATAACTCTAAAATTACAATTACTGATACCTGGTTGGCGAAACTGGTAGTATAGTAAAAGCAATATTTTAAAGTCTTCGTTCTTAAGACCTTTTTAAAATTTTAAAACATACCGCTGTTGTCTTGGACAATTTTCGAAGGAATATATAACATCCTTGACAAATTGTATATTTGTTCATTGCTTTCTATTGCTCTCTTAAACTTATATTTTTTGAAGTAAAGTCACTTAAAGTCTTATTTTGAATACATTCAATAAGAAACTTAATATTGTCAATTTTTTTTTTTTAATCAGTGGTCCGGTATATGTCATAGTCTTGCAATCTTGCCCTTAAATGTTTTATATGGTGCCTTTTTTTCTTCAAAATTTAAAAAAAAAAATCTTAAATTAGAACGTAAAATTTCAAATACACAGGTTTATTAATAAATTATTTTTTTTTTATATTTTTTATCTTTTTTTATATTTATCAATTTTAGAGCGAGTAATTTTTTTTAGATTTTTTTGTTTTTAAGGCCACATCAAGTAACCTATTCAAACCACATTGGTCTTAAAAAAAATAAGATAAATAACGATATAGAGAAACCAAACAGGATGTTTGGATTTTAATATTAAGCTACCAATATTTTGATTCCAAAGTAAAAAATTGTTTTTTTAAAATGGTTTGAAATTTTTAAAAATACCGAGCTAACATTTTCTAATAATAAATGTGTCTATTTTGGTACATTAACAGTTTTTAGAATCATCGAGCTTTTTAAAGTTATGGTCAAAAATCAACAGGAACTAACGATTTTGTTGATTAATTTTTTTTAACAAAATACCCAGGGATCGTATACAATGATTATTTATGGTATATTTTAATGTAATGTAATATCAACCACTTGTAGCGTAAAAAATATATGAATTATACCTATAGGGTTCTTTTTGGATAATCTATGCCAATCCGCAATGATTTTTTTATTGTTGGTTTTTAAATATATTCATCAATGATAACACAGGGCAGCAAAATGAACACTTTTGTGAGGTCTGGCCTTCTCGATGCTAAATTCTGTTCCTGTTCTGCTCCCTGATCAAAAAGGGTCTCCGGTTTTTCCATCAGCTTTGTTTGCGAGAAATCCGGAAAAACCATTTGCTATTTTTTTAGCTCATGGAAAATAATGGGGTCTCACCAAGCACAAATTTGTAGGTTTATAAGTTTTATGCGGTACTACATACATCAATGCAGCCATAAAAAAGCGAACCGCATCAGCAAACCCGAAACTGACAAATTGAACTTGAAATAATTTTCTTCAATTTATACAAATTTTTCAAATAAACCGTCATCTCCAACCTAATGCATAAATCGTAAAATTACAACAACTATTTTAGCATATAGTTTAACGTATCCGCTATTTTTTACGACCTTGTTGCACTTTATCGCTTGTTGGACTCAAGCTCCAGACGTTTTTTTCACGAAAAATTAAATTAAATTTTATGGTATGACTACTTGGTTAAATCCCCAAAATGTGTATTAGAAATTGTAAAGCTGCTCCGCTTTGCCTTAGTCTACCCTAATAATTCAACATATCTACTATAATAAACATGCAGAAAATACAGGAAATATAGGAATGATTTTCGATATCACATACCTCATAGGCTAAAAACCAAAAAAATAATAAATCCCCTGTAGTATTTAAAAAATTTGGGGAAATCCCGTTAGTCGAGCCCGAAAAACACAATATAAAATGTATAAAAAAAAAAATTTCAACTTAGTGGAAAATTTTTGTAATATGGTTTGGCCGAAATGTTATTGTACATTTGTTTGACTATTAATGTAAGAACTATGCTAAATCGAGTAGCCTTTTCATATTTCCTATACACATTTTGTGAATTAATCAAGTAGTCCTGCCATAAAATTTAATTCACTTTTTCGTGAAAAAACGGCTGTAGCTTAGTCCAACAAGCTGATAAAAGTGCAACAAAATTCGTAAAAATAGCGGATATGTTAGGCTATATGCTAAAATAGTTGTTTTCATTTTACGATTTATGCACTAGGTTGTAGATGACGGTTTATTTTGAAAAATTTGCTATAAATTGAGAAAAAATTATCTTCAAGTTCCAATTTAGTCACTTTCGGGTTTGCTGATGCGGCTCGCTTGATTTTCTATGGCTGAATTGATTTATGTAGTATTGCATACAACTTATAAACCTACAACTTTGTGCTTGGTGTGACCCCCATAATTTTCCATAAGCTAAAAAAACAGCGAAATGGTTTTTCCGCGATTTCTCGCAAACAAGAGCTGATGGGAAAAAAAACGAGACCAGTTTTGGAATCAGGGCACAGAACAGGAACAGAATTTTGCATCCAGAAGGCCAGACCGAAATGGCTGTTGCCCTGTGTAATCATTATATTTGATTTTTATTTTTTCACTCAGGAAATAATCATTATGGTAAATCAAAAGTGATGACTATTTTCTTAGTGAAATTTTTTTTTTGAAATTTCACTTATAATGATTACGGTCCCTGAAAATAACATTAAAAAACATTGAAATATATGAAAACAAAGAAAAAGTTGGGAAAACATTAAAGAAATATATTAGTTTGATTTTTCTTTAATTTCAAGTAATTTTGGTAATACGAAATAGATAAAAATGAAACCTAAATTTCTACAGTTTTTTGGCCATTTCTTTTAAAAGCGCAACGATTTCGAAAAACTGCAAACGTAGTAAATTAGAGGATATTCAGGTTTTAAAATAATTTAACCGTGAAATATTAAAATTTAAGAAAATTTTTAAGAATTATTTAAACTTAAGAAAAAAGGGATTTTCTCAAAAATAAAATTTCAGGTTTAAAAAAATTTCGTTTAAAGGTTCCGGTTTAGGTATTTTACTCTGCATGTAACATAAAGTAATTGTTCACAAATTAATAATACAAAAATATGTAAATAACAGATAATTCCTAAATTTTGGCATTTTAAATACATTTCGTATAAAAAACCATAATTAAAAGTTTGGGTATCGTGCGACCCGTTGGCAGGAGTACCTTAAAATTCGGGACGGGTCCATCTCTATAATCTATGACCCATATGACCTTGTTTACCTACACTGCAATTAAAACATCGCAAAATCTTTTACTATATGAGTAATATATGAGTAAAGGATATACAAAAATAGTTCAGAAATCCACTCTTATATGAGTAAAGGGTATAAAGAAATAGTTTTGAAATATTTTCTTAAAAAACATTTAATTCTTTCTAAAATTACTTCCATTTATTCCATTTCAATTTCAGTTTCCGTAAACAGATGAGCGATGTTTTGGTGGAAACCCATGACGATTACTTTCTACTACGATGGCTAAGAGGTGAGTACTGATCTAAAGATTCCATCTGTACAATAACTGATTACAACTTATGAAACTTATTTAGCTCGCAAATGGAATTTGGATGCGGCAGAGAAAATGCTAAGGGCTGTAAGTATCAAAATAACGTCACCTTATTCTCATTTCACCTTACCGCAACCTCTTTTTACGTAGAGTCTCAAAACACGAGCCATGTGGAATGTGGATAACATTGAGAAATGGGATCCACCCAAGGCATTGAGGGAATATCTTCCTTATGGTCTCATCGGTTACGATAATGAAGGATCGCCTAGTATGTGATGAATCGCTCATTCATTTCAGTTTTATATCTATTCCATTTTTGTTGCAGTTCTCGTTTGCCCCTTCGCCAATTTCGACATCTGGGGCATGATGCACTGTGTCACTCGATTTGAGTTCCAAAAGTATTTGGTTCTACTCCTGGAACGCTTTATGAAGACAGCCTATGAGCAAAGTCTGAGCCATGGCTGGAAAGCTCGTCAGTTGGTGGTATTTTTCGATATGCAGGATGTGAATCTCAAGCAATATGCCTGGAGACCAGCAGCCGAGTGTGTCATCTCTTCGGTGAAACAATATGAGGCCAATTTCCCAGAGTTACTCAAGAGATGTTACATCATCAATGCACCCAAACTTTTCTCAGTGGCATTTAATATAGTCAAGAAGTTCCTCGATGAGAATACCACCAGTAAGATAATTATATACAAGTCAGGAGTGGACAAATGGCAACAGCAACTCTTCTCGCATGTGGATCCCAAATGTTTTCCCAAGGCCTGGGGTGGACAGCTGGTGGATAAGCAGGGAGATCCTCAGTGCAAGTCCCTAATGGTTTGGGGTGGTAAGCTGCCCGAGGATTTATTCATTGATCAAAACAATCAGCAGAGTGATAAGGACTTCACCGAGGCCCAAGTGCCAAAGGGCGATAAGCTAAAGCTGCACTTTAAGATTAGCAACAAGTTGGAGGAGCAACAAATGCTGTCATGGGAGTTCCGTACCTTCGACTATGACATCAAATTTGGCATCTACAGTGTGGATGAGACGACGGGAGAGAAGCGTAGTGAAATTCCATTGGGTACGGTCTACTCCAATGAAATGGATGAGATTGGCTTTATAACCACGCGACCAAACACCACCTGTGAGTGACTGCAGAATAAGTTAGTGAATTGATTTTAACTTATTTGTTTAATTTCTTTAGATACGGTCGTGTTTGACAATTCGGCCAGCTATCTGCGTAGTAAGAAACTACGCTATTGGGTCGATCTGATCTCTGATGAAGAGGAAGGCATCAGTGAGCTGACTAGCCAAATGGATAACACACAAATTGTGTCCCAGGAGCAATGATTTAAAAGCAACTAAGCCAAAAGAAAACATTTAGAAGAATATAAGAAAATCTTCGGCCAATCGAAGATCCTATAGCCTTGCGAAGAGATTTGGAACAAAATAGACTTGAATTATATATATATATATATATATAGATATATTTATTGGTTTCAAGTCTGCAAATAGGGTCATTGATTATAAAGTTACAGTTTCTGATTTATTTCTCAGTATTCACTTCAACAAAACTGCACTGAACGTCAAAATTCGGAATATTGGACTTAAAGATAAGATCACATTTTTTGACATTAGCGCTTACTTTCAATACTTTTTAGTATACCTAAAATTTTATAAGCAAATATCAATTGAATACATTAATTAGCCTACCTTTTTCAAAACCAAGTTGCTTTACTTTATACGTACTATCAATTTTTAGATTTTTTTATTATAAATTGGAAAATTAGAGCTGACCTTTCTAAAACGAATGGAAATTAATGAACCCGCTATTTTTTCTAGATGATTTGTCCTATGACAGCAATTATGTTGCCAAGAAAGTCATGTTTTTTGATTAAATTCAACGGTGATTTTATAATATGACGAATGAACAATAATCGATTATGTATTGGCCGTTTTTTTTAGAGCTCTTTTAAACATCTTTTTTTCCACGCTCGAAAAACTTCTTGTCCTTTTTGACATCCTCATTAAAAACTTATGTTTTACCATTTAACGAATTTTAAAGAAATCAAATCAAAGAACAATCCAAAGGTGCAAGTTCGGGGATATATGGTGGATATGCCAACACCTTCCAATTTAGCTCCGATAGCTTTTGAGAAGTGACCAAAGATATATGCGATCATGCGTTGTCATGATGGAAAAGCACATCCTTACGATTGGCGAAGGTCTTTTCCGGCCTTTTATATGGGAGTAATATCCAAAAAACCCATTCTGAAGAATTATTGAATATTACCTGAATATCCTTTTATCTAGGTCCATTATCGGCCTAGATTATGCTTCTGCAATGCTTCTCTTTAATGTGCTTCTCTTTGATTTCTTGTTTTTCCAATTCGGAAAGCTGACGACAGTTCGTATCAATGGTTTCTCAAAGTGGACGACACGCTTACAACTCCACCAAACAGACAGCATTACGTTTCTCTAGTGAATATTGGCCTTTGATGTGGTTTAAGCCGGCTTATCAATCTTGCTTTAGGATCGTTTTTGCTCGCCGATTATTTATTAAACGATCCAAGATTTGAGTTGAACAAAGTAAGAATGAGTTTTCATCATAATGTCAAAGGCTGCAAACCTATACAAATCGATATTCGTTTAGGACTGGAACGATTCAGATGGAAACTTCGTAAAACCGTTAAACACAACAAGGAATCTTTTTGGGTTCTGTTCTCGTAAAACGTCCATTTAGTCCTGATCTCGTCTCAAAACCTCGAATGGTTTTCGATCAGACCTTGGTAAACCTTACAAAAATGGGTAATTTGTTTTTTTCGATTTGTTTATACGGTTCAGATTGGTTAAAGAACCTTTGAATGATATCTCTGTGTTCTAAATCGTTCCCCCCCAAAATCGGACCCAAATCATATGGAATCTTGGTCGATTCTGGGTCGAAAGCGTTTTTACATGGGTATCATAGCCCCATCAGTCTTTAGTTAGATAAAACTATGTGGTCCCGACCTTTAAATTAAAATTTTGGTATAATTGGTTGTACTTATATTTTTTTAAAATTATTGTATCAATCCGAAAAGTCTCTTTTCAAGTTCGGATCCTACCTGAAAATCAAATAGAGATTAAAAGAAGTTCAGAATTGTAATAGAATTCGAAGGTTGGGCACAAAAACTTTGGAATCAATGATCTAAAATTCAGTGTCTATTATGGGTAGCGAATTTTTTACTAACTTTATTAGAAGAACTTTTAATAAGACTCTGTGGCACAATATCGACAAGATAACACAAAAGTCGTTGGGCAATATGTACAATTTTAGAATGTCATTAGCTTTTGTTGATCCGAACCGACAGTATAGGTTCGGAACAGGTTCAGTTATTTCTTCACATTTGTTTCGGTTAATAAAAAATGTACACCTGCTTGTAAATAAATAGAATTCTATGATGATTCAATTAGCCTCTTCACAGTTCCTATACAAATTCGGGGAAAGAATTTAGTTGGCCTTCCATAAAATGAAATATGTGTTTTTGGCTTAAGCAGGCTTTAGCTTCGCCAAATAAACTGGTACAAATGCAAAAAATAGATGGGCTATATACTGAAATGGATAAAATAGAAATCCAACAACCGCTCTAGCTTAAAAGGGATCATTTATTTTGTAAAAATAGCCATAAATCGAGAAATGTCTGATTTTAGAGAATAATATGGACCATATCGCATGGTCGAATATTGCGCACTTGATTTTTTACAAAAGCATTGATATGTGCTCTGTCGAATAGTCCAGATAAATCCAGATATTAATGCCAATTGTGACCACCAGAAATTCGTAAGGGCAAATTGTACGAGAAATCCGTTTTTCCGCCATATCTTGAAAACAAGAGCTGATGGAACAAACCCGAGGATGCAGTTTTGTTCAGTGCACTCCATATTTACATAATCAGTTAAAAATTGGCCTGCACCAAAAACACTGTTGCCCTGTGTTATTCTATCGTTTCTATTCTCAATTAAATTCTTAGAATGCAGCTTGAAATCGGAACTTTTAACAACAAAATCTGAAGAATTAACAAGGAGAATACATTTACTAAAGTTGTTTAGCTATTTAGGGACGATTCTCCATTTTCTATATAGCTGTTACATAAACTACAAAAAAAGGACTATATTTATCTGTAAGATGAGAAATCTGCCCATAATGATCAATTTTAACTGCATAAAAAAGTAAGTGCAAAGTTGTTGAAGAATACATAATACATTCCAATACATAAGCAATATTGTAGCTAAGGAAAGTATATTTTTAGATACAACAGTTGGAATTATGTTCTATGTACTATCCCAATTCCATTTCTTCAAAATATCGTGTTGAAACGCCCTTTCAAAATGTCCATTTTCTCTGAGCAAGGATATAGGATTCTCCTAGCAAGAAACAATGCTAACAACAACCATATATACTAACCTCGGTGCAAAGCAAAGCAATGTAGTCACAGATTCGCCAGATGTATCCCATTTATCCCCTGTTATACTAAAAGTCACTGCAGGATGGGGTATATGTGGGTATATTCTGGCGAAGCTAAAACCATTAAACATGTGATAAACAAAGAAAGAAAAGTAAAAACGGCTCACGTTTACAGTTATTACAATTTACAGTTAGTTAGTGTCTTTTATTTTACGTACCTAAACGCAGCATTATTTTTCGTATTATTGTGAACGGGTTTTTTGTATGTAACAAATTTTGGACAATTTCGCATGTTTTATTCATTAATAAGATAAATTAAATAAATGTGGATGAAGTTTAAAAAAAATATTGTTGTGGGTCCGCCGTTTTGATTGCCTGCTCACGGCTGTTGCGAGGAGGCGCGGCGCTTGCGCCTTCATCACTGCGGACCGCCAGGATTTGGTCCCATTTGCGGGTAGCCGCCAGGGCCAACGGGTCCTTGAGGTCCCACCTGCGGTTGCAGCTGTTGCATGGGCATCATGGGATTGGGGCTGGAACCAACTACACCCACACCAACGCCCACAGGTGGTCCAATTGCCTGATTTGGCGGTGGCGGGGGCAGATCGCTGGTCAATTGTAGATTCGTCAGCAGATCCGTAATGGCTGGGAACAGGGAGCACTGATTCTGCTGCACATTAAATTCGCTGTAGCGGCGCAAAAGTGTACTGGCTGCGGTCATCATGGGCGACTGAACCTGCTCACGTCTCTCGGCCATTTGGGTGAGATTTGTGGCTATGTCATAGACAATGGGCAACACCAGCGAAGGACTATCCTTCCAATCCTTGCCATTGTATGGTATACGGGTGATGTGCAAAAAGAAGAGGATCTTGAGACGACCCAACACCACACAGGCATTGCCACTGGGCACCAGGGGCACCGCCGAGGGAGGCATACGCATGCACATTTGCACGGTCCATTTGAGCTGATCACCACCCAATTCAGGTTTCAGTTCCAATCTCATTATCTGCACGAAATCCTTGAGCACCTGAGCGGGTAGATTGAGGAGTCGGCAAATGCTGTGCAGGGAATTGGGACGATATGGCGGAGCAGCCACTCGGCTATCGAAATATTGTTCAATGACCAACAGATCATCGGGACTCAGCTGGAAGGTGGGCTTATCCGGCATGGGTGGCAGCTGAGTGACCTTCAAATGCAGCGACTGCATATGCATTTGATTCAACATCACCTGACACTGCAGGCCATCCACCTTGAAGAGCACCACACCGGGTTCCGTGGAGTTGAGAGCCGTTAGAGTCTCCTCGCTCTGGATATTGCGATGAAGTTGTCGTCGCATGTACACGCAGCCCAGGAAACGTTCCAAGGGACTCATATCGGCCACATTAATATCCTTGGTGGGATGTGGACTGGGTCGGCAGATGGTTTCCAGAGCTTCATGCGTGAGCAGAGTGGGTACGGCGCCAGCCCAGGGACGATTGAGGTTGCCACTGCGCGCTGCTCCAGCAGTAGAGCTAACACCCACACTGCTACCGCCGGTGCTTTTGTGTTCGGGACTTTGTCCCGGTCTGGGTGAGGGTCTGGGCATGCTGGGTGAACCGGGCCAGTTATTGTTAGCCGGCGACATGGCCGTAAATGGTGAATCCTGATGTCCGGGCATGTACAGGGTATTGGGTCCAGGGCTATGCACCATATGCGGACTGGGCTGAGGATTCAGCGGAGACGAGGGCATCAGTCCACCCGGCGAGGGATGCGGCATGTGTGGAGCCGGCGGTGAGGTTAGATTAAAGTTACCATGACCCTGTCCGGCTCCACCACCTCCTCCAGCTCCAGCACCACCCGCACTTGGATGCGGACTGGCTGGTGTATGGGGATTAGAACTTGAGGGCGGAGTGTGTGGAGCAGGAAAACGCAGTCCGCTATCTCTAGGCGACTGAGGTCCTCGCATGCCCGCACCCAAAAAGGGAGAAGATCCTCCGGCACTGACACCCGCCACACTGCTGGGACCACCATAGGTATCCTCCATGCCCATGGGCGACAAGGGATTATCATCTTCATGCGGTGCTCGTCCACGATAAACCGCCGATTCATCCACATATTTGGACAGAAAGGCTTTCAGTCCCTGGATTGGCGTAAACTCCTCAATGACATTACGTTCAAAGCGGCTGCTGGCTCCATCTCGAATGGAGACCAAACGATTGGCACGAAAACGTAATTCTAGGCAGTACACCGCCTGGTAGGTCAATCTCATGAGGCAGGGCGACTGCGGTAGCATGCAGAAGGACAAAACAGGCACCTGGGGACGCTAAGATTAGAATAGATTATAAGTTTACTATTAACTCCTGGTTAAGATTTGAACTTACAGGAATGCCCAGAATTGGCAACACGGGCAGTTTGGCTATGGAGCTCATGGGATTGTAAGTTTCGTGCAGTATGTGCGCAATCTGGGTGAGACTATGCTGTTGATTCAAATGCTGAGCCAATTGATCTCGCATCATGGAATGAGCATTCACAGCCGACATGCCACCCACAAAGGTCAGACGAAAGCCATGCGATTGCACCGACCAGTAGATATTGCAGCTGACTTCCTTTTTGGGTCCATAGCCCAGCAAAAGATTCATATAGCTGTAGGATTTCACCACCAGCATGTCACCCAAGGAGAGGCGTTCTGTGGATAATAGAGAAAATTTTAATGGAAATCCCTTTTTGATGTGAAACATCTTTAATTTCGGTACGATGATTTTCTAGTAGGAGTAAAGTTCAATTTGAAAATAACGCATAACGGATAACGCATAACGGATAACGCATATCGCTCACAGGTATCTGGGATAAGAAATCTGGGATCAGGGATTTGGGATGGGGGATTAGGGGTCTGGGATCTAGGATCAGGGATCTGGGATTAGGGATCAGAGATGAGTGATCTAGGATCAGGGATCTGGGATCAGATATCTGGAATGAGGGATCTGGGATCAGGAATCTGAGCTCACGGATCAGTGATTAGGGATTTGGCTCAGCGATCTGGTATGTGGGAACAGGAATCTGGGATCGGGGATCTAGGATCAGTATTTGGGATCTGAAGTCAGGGATCTGGGATCTGAAATCAGGGATCTGGGATCAGAGATCTGGGCTCACGGATCTGGAATTAGGGTTCAGAGATGAGGGATCTGGGACTTAGGATCAGAGATTTGGGATGGGGGATCAGGAATCTGAGACCAGGGATCTCGGATCTGAGATCAGTGATCTGGGCTCAAGGATCCGGGATCTGGGATGAGAGATCAGGAATCTGGGATCTAGGATATGGGATCGGTGATCTAGCTTCAGGGATCAGTGATCTGAGATATGTTTAGGGGGATCTGGGATTAGGAATCAGAGAAGTGTGATCTGGAATCAGGGATCTGGGATGAGGGATTAGATATCTGGAATGAGGGATCTGGGATCAGTGATCTGGGATTAGGGATCTGGGTTCAGGGATCTGGTATGTGTGATCAGGAATCTGGGATGAGGAATCTGGGATCTAGGATCAGTATTTGGGATCTGGGATCAAAGATCTAGGATCTGAAATCAGGGATCTGGGATCAGAGATCTAGGATGAGGGATCTGGGCTCACGGATCAAGGATCTGGGATTAGGGTTCAGAGATGTGGGATCTGGGACTAAGGATCAGACATTTGGGATGAGGGATCACGAATCTGGGACCAGGGACCTGGGATCTGGGATCTCGGATCGGGGATCTGAGATTAGTGATCTGGGCTCAAGGAACCAGGATCTGGGATGAGAGATCAGGGATCGGTGATCTGGGACTAGGGATCAAAGATGTGGGATCAAGGATCAGTGGTTTGGGATGGGGGATCAGGGACCTGGGATGGGAGATATGGGGTCTGGGAACGGGTATCAGGGATTTCGGAAGGGAGGACCAGGGGTCTGGGACACGGTTTTCCAACTCTGTTTTCCAAGTCAGCCGTGGCATTTCCCACAGTATATATAAACTATTTCAATGAACATGTTTCACATCAAAGCCTCGTGAGTGTTTACCACTCTCACACTGTTTTTTTAAACCCTGGACCACTTACTATTCCTCAACTGCTCGGCAAAGTCATAGACCAACGTGTAGAGATACACAATTTTGGACCAATCATTGAGCAGATCTTCTACGGTCTTGGAGAAATCATGATTGGCCTGCTCATAGGTTAGATAGACGGTACGTCGACTGCCCTGTTCCTTTTGATGGCTGCTCTGCAGGGGTGTGCTATAGAATACAAATTCCACCACCCAGAAACGCACTTGGCTGTTCTTATTGGTCTGAGAACGCACCGAAATGGAGAGCACACGACGCTGCAAATCTTCCCAGACATGTGACTCAATCTTGGGCAGTGACGAAGAGTTGGCCACAGGTGTGGGCTTGGTCTCGCCGGAGGCCTTGCCCGGCTGAGGCAGGGCCAGTATTTTCAACACCAACGAGGTGGCATTCGCCTCCACCTGTAAGCCACTATGGGGTATATTATGTTTGGACAAAGTTTGTGCCAAATTCATAAACGGTATCTTCTCATCACACATGGCCACCACATGGGCCAGTTCGGGTATGAAATAGGCAGGAAAAATGGTCTTCTGCTGCTTGGCTGGTGGAGCCAATATATCGCCATTGGACTTGCGCTTGTGGGGCGAGACTTCTGCTAAAAGAACAAATCATTATTCCCGCTTCAAGTGGTAGCTAAGCGCGTAACTTACCATCCACCTCGGTGCCGGGTCCGTGGGTGGCCACAAATGTATCAAATTCTATGAGACGCATTAACTTGGTATAAAATTTGGGTATATCCGATGATGACTGTGCCACTACGGACACCAATTGCTTGGCCGAATCATCTATAACATCAGATTCATCCTTTTGAAAGGCCACAAAACCCAAATGGAAAGTGTATTCCATTTCATTGGGCATATGCGATTTCTCCTTCAATTGGACCACCTTTTAAATAAGAGAAAATTTAGCTTGTCAGTTGCTGTTGTTATGCCTCCTCTTACCAGTATAATATTGGGATGACGATGCAGTTTCACATAGATCTTATTGCGTCCATGCTGCAACAACTCCTGCTCGGGTAGCGTCAGGAATGGCAAAGTGTCCGTGGCGGTGGCTGGCAAATGTTGCAAAGTCTTCTCACATCTACGATGGGTGATCCAATAGCGTAACTCTGACAGCAAACCCGGCAACTTGCTACGATCACCATTCAGGCAATCCTGCATCTCATCACCAATGGGACAATCCAAGTGCTTGGGCACATGAGAACGAAACATGCCCGTGTGGGTGTCAATGGTAATATGAATTTGTTCCGCCCGCAGGCAGGGAGACAGCACGGGCACCGTCAGTATGGCAGGAGTGCCCTGGAGATTAACTAAGCACAAAAGTTAGACCAATTCAAGCAAATAAAATTTTCAACTCACAATCAACATCCTTGAGAAAAGCCTGAAATTCCAACTTCAGATCACTTAAACGGGATACGGAACGTATGTAAACGGTGTGTACAATCAATCTTTCCATAGACAAATGCTCGGAGCGTACTGCACGATCGGCTACTTCGGCGGATTCCTTGGCTCCCAGCGAGGGTACATGAACTACAGCCAGGGGACGACCTATTTCACTGGGATCCGACTGCACAGTGAGTCGGTAGCCCAATTCCGATTTAAGATCACGCCAATAGGAGACAGTAAGCTTGACACCCGGCACATACTCCTCCACTGTGACATTGTTATCGTCCAGGCGTTCATAGTTCAAGCGCAACGTTTGAGTATAAAGCACCTCCAGCTGCAGGGACTGACAGAAATAGTGCAGGCAATTGTACACCTCGCTCAAGGCATTGGGATTCTCCACCAGACGCGCCTGTATCAACTGATGTATGTAGTTAACCTGCAGGGGATGCACCAGAGATTTGCCATCTGAAAAGGAGTCGAAGCAAAGGTTAAAAAAAAAAGATACTGATTAGTTTTCCCTTAACCCACCTCCCGTCTCCTTATCCTCCACCAGCACATCAATATCCAGCAGTCGCCAAGGCACATTTGAACTATCCCCCATTACAGTTAGCGCCACACTAAACTCATGCTTCACCTCGAAGGTAACACGACCATTCTTGATCTTGAATTCCCGCATTTGTGGCAGCAGTTTGCCCGTGACCAGTCGATGCTGTATCACCTGATTGAGTCGCAACAAAGTTTGCTTCTTCTCTGCCGGAGTAATGGCATCCGGTGGCACAATCCTCTCCCTAATACAGGTGGGCAAACGATTATAGGTCCCAGTGGTGAGCACCTCCACGGCCGCAGGAATATGAAAATTGGGCAGGCGTGCACGCACCAAAGTCTCACGTGACATGCGGGCCAACATATCGGCCGTCTCCACAAACAGCATATTCTGTTTGTCCAGGAAACTCATTATCTGCGAAGATTTGTCCACTTTGGACACCGAATTGCCCCACTTGACCAAAGCATTGAGGCGGGTAAACAAATGACGCGTCCGGGCCGCATAATCATAAATCTCCACCTTACGCTCCATGTCCGTCTTGCGGGGTAACCTGAAGGTACAAATTAAAATAAATAAGTGTAAAATTCTCTGTAAAATCAGATTTACTTACAATTCAGCCAACACCATTAACTCATGGTAGGTCCTTTGTATAATGAAATCGATCAGCACCGACATGGACATGGTGTTGATGCGCGGTCCACCTTCCTGCCCGGCAGGCAAATAGCCACCACCACCAAGCATTTGCTCCAGCGGCAGCGGTGTGGGCGTCATATTGTTAATCTTGTAGCTTTATTGCAACACAAAATTGTTGAGCACGGCAAATGAAGAATAATGAAAATTTTCTCCAATATACGTATTATTCTTCTTCTTTTCGCTGTGTTGTATGCAATCAGTGTTGCCAATTTAGCCATTTAATCACCAGATTTGGCTATTTTGGGAATTTGGTAATAAACGCGTTAGGCGGTAATGAGAGAGGTAGGGTCACACTAAATACTGGCAGCTCAGCCAGGCGGGCATTTTAAAATGAACATTTATGTAGAAAACGTAACAAAAAAAAAAAAATTGTTAAGTCTCACACGAAATAAGTTTATAAGTTTAAAATGTTGTGCATATTACAAGAATACAAACCTGTGGAGAATGTGGACTAGTTATCCGACCTAAGGATTTCGCTCCTTTTGGTGCAGACAGACAGCTATTTTATCTTGAAAAACTTCTGAGACGATACTTCGCCTAGCTCACAGAGATTATGTCAAATCCGTTATAAATTTTAAAGGGTAGTTTAAATTAAAAATATTAAATATTAAAAATTCTTTGGAAAAATACATTTTTTTCTCAGAAACGAGCAAAATTTTAAAAAAAAAATCGTGAAAAGTTGAAACTTAAAAAAATATATGGTTTTTTCTTATAAATATAACCTCTACAAAGAAAAAGTTATTGTTAACCAATATCTATAAATAAATTAAGGAGTTGTGAGCAATTGAGTACAAGAAGAAACAGTTTATATTTCTGTGTTTTATATGTTTATTTGAAAATATTTTAATTTTTTTTTCACCTTCGCCTTGGCTTTTGATTTTTTTGTGTTATATGGAGCCTATTTGAACTCTTACATTGAGCAATAAACTATGCAAAAACATTTTTTTGTTTAATAAACACGTAGAATAGTAAAAATTTGACACTTAGTACTTTTAATCAATTTCTCACAACTTCGCTATTTATCCATAGATTTTCTTCATATAATGTATTGCCTTATTTCCTTAGTAAAAGTGAATTTCGTAAGTAAAAAAGCAAAAGGATTTTAGAAAAAACAATTAACACGATTTTGAGAAAAAACAAATTTTTCTTCCAAAAATTGATTTTTCAAAGATTGCACACCCTCTAAACTTATTCCTTGCTCGACTCCATCTAAAGTTTCTAACTCGAGATATGGTTTAAAAAATTCTAAAAAAGGTAAGAGTAGCTACCAAAAAAATTAAGGAATTCTAACTCAAAAACGTATTGATTCAAAATGTTTAAATTTCATTTTTGAGTTCGGCATTCCAAAATACATCAACAAAAAATACCGGCTTCAATGGGTCTTTTTGGCTGTAAATTAAATGGATTAAATGGGCCTAACCTAGCAGCAGGGATAAATTTTGATCAATTAAGTCCGCATTTACACGATGAAGTTTCCTTCATGAAGCTTTTCATGAAGTTTTTGTTTGTGGAAGGAGGTAAGGAGGGGCAGCCGAAACTGGCAAAGCTTCATGACCTACCGTGGTGTGAAGCTTTTCGATAATTCTCCTTTGTTTTGTTCCGTTTGAACTAATGCAAGGTTGATTTGTGGGTTATTTGCTTATCAATAACTCGTGTTCTCTGTTGAATTGAAATCAAACTTCATGAAGATGTTTGAAAACGAAATCGAAGAGAGCTTCATGAAGCAAACTTCATCGTGTAAACACGGACTAAGTTATCTGCACACAGTGTATTTGACATTGCCATCCAGTTACACAAGTGTTATTAGGAAAATTTTTCCGGAGTAAAAATCGATCATTGCAAAATTTCTTAGCCGATTAAAATTAAAACTTAAAAATCAAAAAATTCAAAAATAAAACAAACTTTTATTTTTTGTCTAAGTGAACCAAAACCTGGGGTTCAGGGGTTTCAGGAACCGGACCGCGAACCAAACTCAACGATTTCTCACGGGTTCGAACCCCCAAACAGTTCCTCTTTCAAAATTTGAGAGGTTTGCAGCCGCGTTTAGAATAAAGCTTTTTGCCATTTGTGCAGGCTACAGGGTTGCCCATATTCGACGGACCCATGTTTTTTTTTTTAAAATCAAAGAAAAAAATAAAAATTTGGTGGTTGGCAATCTTAATCATTTAATTTGTTCCAAGTAGATTTGCTTACATCAATTTTTGAATATGATATCTCTCAAATGGCCGCCTCTGGCGTTGATGGCGTATTGTGCCCTTTTTGCAGCATTTTCCATCGTTTTCGCCAACATTTCGGCCGGAATAGCGGCTATTTCTTCACGAATGTTGTCCTTGAGCTCTTCTACGGTCCTTGGCTTGTTAACGTAAACCTTTGACTTCAAATATCCCCACAAGAAGAAGTCAGGCGGCGTCAAATCGGGCGAACGCGGTGGCCAGTCCAAATCACCACTTTTCGACATCAAACGGCCCGGAAACAATTTCTTCAGAAAATCGATTGTTATGCGACTTGTGTGCGGTGGAGCGCCGTCTTGTTGAAACCAGAACTGCCTCATACGCTTTCGACGAATAATTGGCATCACAAAATGGGTCATCATGTCGCGATAACGCTCCTGGTTGATGCTAACAGCATGGCCATTTTCATTTTGGAAGAAAAACGGCCCAATGACCGTTTGCGCACTAACGCCGCACCAAACTGTGACTTTTTCGTCATGAAGAGGCACTTCTTGAATCTCCTGAGGATTTTCAGTGGCGTAAATACGGCAATTTTGCTTATTTACGGTCCCATTCAATGTGAAATGGGCTTCATCGGACATGATAATTTTGTTCCAAAATTGCTCGTCATCTGTTGAATGTAAATTTCAACTATTTCAGAGCGCTCGCGTGGCGTGTTTTGTTCCATGGTAAAAATCAGCTTGGACTGACGCTTCAAACGCGGTATGTCATTAAGCGATCTGACATCTCTGTCAAAAGTTATGGCGTTGCCAGATGGGTCCGTCGAATATGGGCAACCCTGTATTTTGTGTGTTTTTTGCCTCTTCAACACATTTACCCTGGCCTACTAGGATTAAATTCTATTTGAAAATACTAAATACTCCGCTGTCTAGTGATAACTTAAGAAACTGATGATGCTATTCGATTCCTAGGACCCGAAAACGGGGAAAACCGATTAAGTTGGTTATGGCGTTTTCTTTTCCTTTCCCACCTAAAGCTTGGTACTGAGGGCGGTGGAATTTTCCTTGAGCTGTCAAATCACATATAAAAAAAATTGCTTGAGGAATTATTCCTTGGCTCATTCCTCTGTTGGGTACTGAGAAGGCCAAGTAATACACACAAGTAATTTCCAGAGTTGCCATGTCAATAGATTGTGTGGATTGCATTGAACAGCTGATATTTCTAGAGAAATTATTGTGCAGCAATTAAATACTTGTGTCAGTTGACAACTTCAAATTTAACGCCAAACCAAAATTGATAGCAAAATGTAAACTACGTGAAAAAGGTGCTTTGATTGATGAAGTTAAAAGCAAAAAGGATTACGAGACATCAAAAATGGCCAGCGGGTTTAAACTGCTTGCTAAAAAATATCAAACACAACAAATTAATTTTTTTTCGTAATTCAAGTTGTGTTTCATTGTATGGAAATTTAATAGTCGACATTGCATTTGCTATTGATTTTAGCATATCAAAACCGTTTTCAAAACTGTTTGGTAGCATTGTCAGAGCATTTGGTAAAGTTGTTGTTGGCCAGCAAGGCATGGAGTGAAATTGCCAAAAACAAACACAGGTGTTCGAGTAGTGTGACCAGCCCCACGATAACTGAAAAATACAGCAAAATTCCTTTTTCAGCGTTTTTTACTGTTCAATCTGGTCACACCGTATTTTTCAATCCACTTTAGGAATATATGGCAAATTCCTTGAAGGAAAATTCGAACGCCCTCAGTACCGAGCTTAAACCCGAGATAATTGAAATGAAATCCGACTCCAGTAAAATTTTAATTGAAGTAACAAATTTGGACGTAAATATTCAAAAATTAACAATTTTCTTTCTGCAAGATCTAGTAACGCAAATATGGATTATGGATATAAAGTTTGACAACTTTAGTTGTTTGAAAGTTGACTTTTCAAAATTCATGCACGTAGCCGGGATCAACACGAACCGCCAAGTCTTTTGAAAAATAAAGCGTATTCTATTCTAAAGATCGATTAGACCCGGTATTCCAAGAGGTTTGCATCATGGTATAGACTTTTTTGCAAGCTTTTAAGTGACTTTTAATATCTTTAGAAATCAACAATTTATCGATATTTTGTGAACTCGATATATCGACTTTGCCTAAATTAAATATGTGATATTATGGCTTTCAATATTTTAAAAGACATCGACATCTTCTGAGGAATAGAGTCCACAACAGTTTCAAATAATGTCAAGCTTTATTTTAGCAGTCGGAATCGAACAACAAGAAGTTGAATATCAGACTTCTAAAAAATGCTCGGGAAATTATCTTACAAAAATAAACCAAATTTAAAAACTTCCACCAAAAAAAACAAACAAAATTAAACCAACTTTCAAAAATTTAATTATTTTTGTAAACATAAAAGTAGACACATGTATCAAAAGTTGAAAAATTGAACACATTTTTAAAAAACTTACTAGATTGACAAGTGTTTGCATTTGAAAAGAAACCACGGCTGACCGCCAAGAGATTTGTTCCATGAAAATTCATAAGAAATCGCATTCTTTCGATGTTTTCCACTAGGCTATTACCTCAAAGAGATGTGCAGATAGGACACATATATTTATGGTCCAAAATTATTCGCTTTCAAAACTATCAACTTCAGACTCAACCCAGACTTTTTTTTGACTGATTAGCCAATTAAAGATCAAGAGTTCATTGACCAAAAATCGTGAAAACTTTTCCCCATTTTTCATTCGGCGGCGGCCGTCTGTTGTTAGTTGTTTTTGTTTTAGTTAAAAATAAAAAGAAAACAAAAACATTTCCGCTTTTGTTTCGTTTGAATTTTGACACGGTAGATGGGTAAATGTAGATGTGTTGCCAGCAGCAGCATCTCTTCCCTGAAATTTTTCCACCACTCGATCAATAAACAGCCACTGCCAGGGCGAACTTCAAGTGGCGGGCACATGCCAAGCACCCGCTCCGGCTCGGCCGCCTTCCCTCTATATGCAAAGTGGCTGCCACCTAAGGAAAGGAATCATGGGCCGCCGACTCACTTGCTCTTCAAAAATAAGCATTTAGAGTTTGAACTTCCTCCCTAAATCCAGCGAGAAGCCCTCTCGGTTGTCGGTTGTTGTCAGCATACGTAAAAATAGAACTTTATGATGTTTCGTTTCAAAGCGACGGCAAAGGCACGTCCCAAACTCTCTTAACTCCCCCTGATTCCCTTTACCATATCCGGCCTGGGGAACGGGCACGGGCACTGGCACCGCCACTGATTTCCTTGAGTTCTTCTTTTCGTATCATGTCAGGTGTCGAAGTCAAGAATTGTTTTTGAGTAATTGTAAATCGCTGGACTCCTGTAAACAGGATGTTCGTTGTGGAAATTGGGTGATGAAGTTAAAGGTGACGATTTAAGTTATAGCCACTTGAGTTGTCGTACTGGATAAACAGAAACAAGGAAATGATGTAAACTTTGGGAAATCTTGATTATTATTTCTGAACCCAATTTCCAACAATGCACTAAGAAAAAAACTTGAATAATTTAGAATAGGGTAAGAATTTCTGTTGTATTGCAGAACATAACAGGCCCACTATATTTTTATGTGATATCCAAACCTTTTATCCAACACTTCTTTAAACAGGAAACCAAAGCGCACCCTTCTATTTATGTCCTGTGCCCTTAAAAATTGGGTGAAAAGGGTACCAACAGGGAATCATTGCCGTCCCTTAAAGCTATATATATTCTTGATTAACGTAAAGTGATTTCTGCGTTGAAAAAAGAAATACAATAACAATACTAGATTTTTTATCGATATCAATAGAGCAATTGCCCGAAAAGTTTAAAGAAGCCAGAAATAAGGGTTTTTTAAAATATAGGGAATATAATTCGAGAAAAGTAAACAGAATTTCGTGAAATGAGGATATATTTAATATTTATTTTTTTTTTATAAGCTAAGTTCCAATAATAGCAAACGGAAACCGCCGAAAAAGAAACTGGATGTTTTACCAATGGATCATTATATTAAAGCCTTAGAACAGGATGAAAGCAATCATACAGCATTTGTGATACTAGTGATTATTCGGACTGCGAGGAATAAAATAATTTAGTTAACTACCCAGCGGCGCCCTGCTAAATGAGGTGAGCCCACATCATGCATTACAAAGGCCCACAAGTATAGAACACTATCGCATTACTTTGTATATAGAGTTGTCATATGGGATTTGGCATGACTTCGGTGATTCGGCCGTCGTTGGTTCGAAAGGTACTCGTTTTTTGTGTTTTCTACTTTGTGTTGGTTTGTCTATTTGCTTGTTCCATTTTTTATCTTTTTTTATTAATGCTTACACAAACATGTGTGTAGTTTAAATTGATTCTTCAAGCGTTCAAGACGCTAAAGGGATGCTTGGCAGAACAAAAATATGACGGAAAACTAAAACGAGAAGGCAAAGCTAACTTCGACTGTGCCGAAGTTTTAATACACTTGAAAAACATTACTCCAACTGATTTAACCGGTAAAATATATATAGGATATAGATATCCGAAATTAAAAATTTTTAAATCATTGAAAATAAAAATTTGATACCATAAAAAAAACTTTTCTTAGTAAAACACATTTTCCGACCGATCGGTCCTATGGCAGCTATATGCTATAGTCATCCGATTTTGATAATTTTTTTCAAAATTATGTGAAAGCATATAAAACTAATATATACCAAGATTGTGGAAGCTACGATAAAAAACAAAAAAGGTTTTCTCACTAGAAGTAGTTTTTTGACCGACCGTTTATATGCCAGCTATATGCTATAGTCATCCGATTTTGATAAATTTTTTCAGAATTGTGTGGAAACATATAAAACAAATATATACTACGATTGGAGACGCAACGACGGAAACCAAAGAAGTTTTTCTCACAAAGACTTATTTTTCGACCGATCGTTCCTATGGCAGCTATGTGCTATAGTGATCCAATTTGGACACATTTTTCCAGAATTATGTGGAAGCATATAAAACTAAGATATACCAAGATTAGTGACGCTACGTCAGAAAACAAAAAAGTTTTTCTAACTAGAACTTGTTTTTAGACCGATCGTTCCTATGGCAGCTATATGATATAGTCATCCGATCCGGCCGGTTCTGACATATTAGTTGCGTGCAGTAAAAAGAAGACTCTGTGCAAAATTTCAGCTCGATAGCTTTAAAACTGAGAGACTAGTTCGCGTAGAAACAGACAGACAGACGGACAGACAGACAGACAGACAGACAGACAGACGGACAGACGGACGGACGGACGGACAAGCGGAAATGAACTCAGCTCGTCGTCCTGATCAAGAATATATATAGTTTATGGGGTCGGAAATGAATATTTCTATGCGTTACAAACTTCTGGGCAAAATTAATATACACTTTTCAAGTGTATAAAAATTTTATAAAATATTTTTAAAGTCTGAAATGAATTAGTATTTTAATTTTTATTTTAATACCTTTGCATTCATTCTTTTTGTATTAAGGAATATAGAGCAGTGCTGCAAGTGCATAGCTATTTCATTAATTTTTGCTAAAGGTGCTGTACCCATATATCTTTTACTCAATAGTATGCTACGTCGTAAAGTATCTGCATTACAACTGCGCTTACTAATCAAGAAATTGTGTGTCGATCTGTGGCCGCCTCATTGAACCGTCGATTACAATTCTTAAATTAGTATATGCAGTTGTAATGGAATCCCGAAGAACGTTCGGCTATCGCCCACATCTTCGATTACAAGTAACGAGGTTTTGAAAGCACGCAGCCCACAAAGCGGCCATGCCTATAGAAAAGTATACCAGGTTGTAATCTATTCTGTCTGCCACACTGCATGCGAAGTGTTAAGAAGGTGCTCGATTTTGTAATGTGAATTTGCGCCGCTGGGTAAATTAATTGCGTTAAAAATATTAATAATAAATTTTAAATTTTTATTGTAATAAAATAATTTTCGAATATTAAATATTATACGTATTTTTTTTCGCAAATGCCTCACATCAAATTTAGTTCAAATATCTCAATAATAAAAAGACTTTTTGATTTTCATCGATCATTCCAATTACTGCTAAAATTTTCTATAACATTTTCAGGTTTTTAATTACATAGTCGTTCACATTTGTGGTCAGTTTGCTCAAGATAACTTCAGAAAGAAAAAAGTTGTTTATGCTAAAACCAAAAACAAAACCAATGTTCGAGCGATCTTTTCTAAGGTAGCTATAAGATTTTAGCCAAACTTAGGCAGATCGTATAAGATGTAATTAAACTTACTTTGGGACAGTTCGATTGGAATATCTTTCGAAACAAACAAGGTTTTCATACTACTGGCCGATTTCTCATCTTCTAGCTAGATGCTAACATTATGATGTTGCACAAACCTGGAAAAGTCTTCAGAACAACTGGAATCGAATAGCCAATCAGCCTCCTTCCAGTATTTGGCAATGGGTCTTAGTGGGAAAACTTTTTTGATTTTGATGGTAGAGTGGTCCAATTTAGCAGTATGCAATGAGATTCTTAATGATTTTGAATTGAAGAAAATGAAGCAAGTTTTCCTAGTGCATTAAAACTTTGGCACAGTGGAAATAAGCTTTGCCTTCTCGTCCTCAGTTCTTTTCATCATAAATTTGTAATTTTTATACCCACTTCTAAAAGGGTATAATAAGTTCAAACAAACTGTGTAAGAACTGCCCATCAAGACTGCGGGCAGTGCTGCCAAGCGTAATTATTGTCCGAGATATAGGGATATTCAGTTAATATTCTAGAATTGTTCTTCAGAATGGGTTTTTTTAATAGTACTCCCATTTAAAGGCCGGGAAAGGTTCCTCGCGGACTGATATTAAAAAAGGCGATTTGTAGATGTAGATTTGTAGATACAGGTTATAACGAATCTCTAATGGCCATTATGATGAATCTAGGTCGATAATTGTGAGAGTTATAAAGATATGCAGTTAATATTTTGGAATTTTTCTGAATGGATTTTTTGCATATAACTCTACTATGATTCATCCGATCGAAAAACAATGTAAGGGGATCGATAAATAATGGTGAGTAATGAGCATTCTGTTTAAGTGCCGCCATTGTACGAGAGATTTTCCCTTCGACAGCCTGCAAATGCGCACCCATCAGGCAGTTGCCAAATCTTTACCATCGAAGTGTAGGGAGGAATACAAATCGTCCTTCTTTGTAATTTTGGCAAACAATGTTTTAAATCAATAATGGGTACATTGCGGTCCGTTGCATTTTAGCTGCTAAGCCCTTCAATATTATTTTGGTGCCCACCGCTGCTTTAAATGTTCCAAAAATTTCTCTGAGTGAGTTCGTCGAGTGGATAATTTATGAAACCGCAGACTTTAATTAAAAAGCAATTATTAAAATTATAAACAAATGAAATCCACGGAAAGAGAAATTTTTGTGAAGCAAATATACAAAATTTCTCTTGTTAAATTTTGCTTGCTTTATTTTTTTGCTTATACGAATATATCTGTGAAAATAATTTGGAAAAACCTCTGTTGGTTGGAATTTATGTTTGCTCATCCCCCCGGCTGAAGCTGATGATGATGCTGATGATGATGAGGCGTTTTACCTACGCAAAGAAAACTGTTGTGTTGCTCCCGTACCAAATACCGCAAGCAGTTAAAAATAAAGACCCAGGGGCACTTAATAAACGCAGACGAAGATGAAGATGGGAGCTGGGAGCCGGGAGACGCTGCAATTGCGCAGCAAGTGAGAAGAGCAAACGGTGGGAGGTTGACTGGAATCAGGATGAAAATAGATTTATGGCCGCCGCCAGAGTCGAGTCGTCGCGTCAGTTTCCAGAACTGTTGCGCTCTGGGTGAGGCTCTTTTCGAGAAATGCTTGAAAATCGTCGAGGCTAAAGCTTAGCTGTTGGGGTTGGGGCTGACACTTCCTTCCTTTCTTTGTGCCCGGGGGCCAGTCAGTCTTCGTCGCATCTTATTAATTGCCGTGATTAAAGTCGACACCGTTGCCACAAAATGTCTTTAGCACATGTCACTTTTGGCCCACCCTCCCCATCGGCCGCCCCGACAACCACTGTCGACATACTGAAGACGATATTTCCTTGGTCTTGGTCCAAATCTCTCTGTGATGCATGGCACTGGCCCATCTTGACCCTAGCATTCAAATTGCATTTCCATGTTGGCGCCAGACAAAAGCAGCCACAACAGCCACATCTTCATCTCTTTGTCTTGGGAACTGCGTGGGCCGAAAGTGTGAAAATGCGAAAGAAGTGCGAAAATTGCAAAAACAAGGGAAGAGAGGGATTTAGATATATACCATAATGGTTAGGTAAACAAAGAACAATTATTTTGAATATCAAATTAGTTTTGAAATCAAGATTAATTATATGAAACAGAAGACTTAGTGAAATAAAATGTAAAAGATGACTAAACTAAATTACATGAAACGGTTGCCATTTTGAAAACGAAATATTCGACTCGGCTGTAGATGCTGATCAAGAATGTATACACTTTATGGGCTCACATACTTAGAAATACCTTTTTAGTAAATGGGCTGAAAATTTAAATAAATAAAATGTACAAAATGGGTACAGAGCATGATTTTTAGTGTTAGTGATTACTCACAATTAAACAAAAGCAGGGTTCGTAAAATAACACTCAATGATTATATCACTTCGTTTTTTTGAAATAAATGTGAGTGTTATTTACGAACCCTGAACAAAAGCCACATTGACAAGTGGCGAACTTTAACAGCATTTCAACAGAAACTTCGGTTAGTTACCTAATAAAAAATATGATATATAATTTTTGTATGTTTTTTTTTTTTAACACGTATTAGGATCAAAATCAAACCAAAATCATAAGTGTGGATAGCAATTATGTTCACTACTTAATAAAATAGTAAGAAATAATAAATCATTGAATGGTCATGGTTAAAGAGCTCAATACACCTCCTTCCAAAAGCCACTTCCGTCCTCAACAAAGAAAAAACAAATTGTTTGTTTAATTTAGAACAAGTTTTAAATGAGATATTAACAACAAAAAAGTTATTAAAAATAATTTCAGATAATAAATAAATAAGAATAATAATTGATTATAAAGATTGATTTTAAAATTAATCTACCAACTCTAAAATGTATTTAAATAAATTGAATGATTTCCTACTTGGAGTAAAAGATTAATTAAGGAGTAAAAGATTAATTAAATTTGAATTTATTGAAACACGTAAAATCTGACATGTGTGACAAAGTCAATTCATTTTCCTATTCTTATTTAAAGACTCCAATCGATACTACTTTAAAAAAAATCCATACAATTAAAATTTGTTAATACCATAAATACATTTTTGTTTTTTTAATGAGCCATATTCAAAAATTCCTTGCAGTATTTACATCATTAGTCATCATTAGTTTGTTTACTATTAGACCCACAATATTACAAATAACACAAAGTGAGGCAAAAGGCGGCAGCTAAAATAAACAGTTTTAGAATCTTAAAACATAAACTTATATTATAAAAAAAGTTCCATTCCGGGGAATGTCGGGCAACACAACTTTTACTTTAGCTGAAATTTTAATATTTTAATACTGGGAAAAACACATTTTATAACAAAACCACAAGATTTTAAACGCGATAGCAACATAAATATATTTTTAATACCTCTCTATTCAATATTCAGTTTAATTAGCGGCGATACCAAATGATTTATTGTTTTAATAAAATTTTTTCAGTAAGAGCTCAATTTCATGTGTCTCAAACAACAAAGCTCACGTGTTTGAATTCTATTTTTCTTGAAGCTATTTGCAGTGATTGGAAAGGTACTCATTATTTTTACCTAATATACTCATATAATATACAAGGTAAATGACAAAAATTATACCTAGGTAAGGTAAAAGGTATCTGAATTTTTTAGTACCTAGGTAAAGGTACTAAAAAGGTACTTTTGTAATAAGTAATCAAATCAAAAATTTCTGGACGCATAAAAGGAACTCGAAAGATTTATTTTTAATCCAACAAGAAAGTTGCAAATTTTAATATTTTAAATTTATTTAAAGCAATATTTTATTTTCTTGTATATTTACCTAGAATTCTAAAAATTCTTTCAACTGGGGCTTACATTGCACATTCTTTTTCGTTTCTTTTGGGGATCCGCAGGGACTCATATCGATCTATTATTATTCCTTCTTTTCATTAATGATTTTCCTCAACTGCTTTCCAATTTTTATGACTTTAAGCTATCTCTGTGCCTCTTATGACGATCCAGTTTGTCGGCTTCTGTTGCAAAATGACCTAAGATCTCTTATCACTTGGTCACATGGACTTAAATAATATAAACATCTGTAAAATGATGACCTTTCGCTGGTTCGACCAAATTTAAAATATTCGGGCCTGTTCCAGTATTCATTTTGATCAAATTATGTGAAATCCGAATTGGTAAATGTTCACATTTATTTTCATTCGACTCTTTTGATGGCAAAATATATAAACCAAATCGTCTAATCGTTTCTTGAAAATAAAACCCTTCACCAATTCCGATTGCTTGAATTCGGACACGGGAATAGACCAGATTATTCCCGCCTCTGGTTTTCGCAGTATTATATATAGCAGGTTCAGATTGATTTAGTTCAGAAACAGTTTCTGACCTTTACCATTTCTTCTTACGAACAGAGATAGATATCTTCTTTTTTATCTCCTCTAAAGTCCCGTAGAATTTGCTATTCTGTAGAAAATGTAAAAATTAGGTCCATTAGATTTTGTTGGCGTTACTGAGAACAAAATTCTTTTTTGAATTAAAGTACCTATTCCCTTACCTTTTGAGAAGGTACATGAAAATTTGTACCTAGGTAAGGTAAAAGGTAATCGGATTTTTAAATACCTAGGTAAGGTAAAAGGTACACCAAATTTGTATCTAGGTAAGTACCTAGGTACAAATACCTAGGTACTCCCTAACACTGGCTATTTGTAAAGGGTACGGTTATAATAGAACTAAAACCATAATACACTAGGAAAAAAATATTTAAGTTTAAGTTTATTATTTTTGGTCTATTTTTCCGGACGATTGAAATGCCGTCATTGTTGAATTTTCATATAGATCTTGCAAAATTACCTGATCGGAAGAAAAACAAAAAAGTTGCATTCAGTTTTCTTGCGAATTTACTACATTTCCCAAAACCCCTTGGTACTCACTTTCAGCATAAGATAAAACTACCAGTGTGTTCCTCCGAGAGTTCTCGAGCCCTACACTGAAAAAAAAAACGGGGAGATAAATTTAATATTTTTATTCGTAGTTTAAGCCTGTTATGTACCTAAATATTCAAAGCGCGCTTTTGAGGATATTGGGCACAATTGAAGCTTTTATGCTTGACCCAATCACATCATTCCTAATGTTCTCACTTTAATCCTTTCTAAGATCACATACAGAAAATATAAGTAGCACCTTAGACTCGTAATGACAAATGCAGCGCGTTGAGATGCGATTCAATTCGAGTTCAGTGCAAAAGTACTGGGTTCGATTCCCAGACAAAGTTGACAATAAAAGTTTTTATATTTCTTTCTTTGTATTTCAGAAAACTTAATGGAAGTTGAAGTTTGTAAAGTGAGAGATTTGTCCCATGTACTTTTAGTGGAGAGGGTATGGGGAAAAGCAGAGAAGAATTTCCAGCTCTTGTGGAGAGAATAGTTTAACGAATCCATTCTCAATCCAACGAAATGTGGCCTACTCCGAATCCCCCAAGACACACACCAACCCTTGGATTGTAGTTTCTTAATGTAGTTCCCAGATGATTATTTTTTTTTATCTCTAACATGATTAAATTAAGTTTCAATATTGGGATTAATTCAATCTATATGAGATTAAAACGAGAAGCTAACTTCGACTGTGCCGAAGTTTTAATACACTTGAAAAACTTTACTCCAACTGATTTAACCGATACAATATATATAGGATATAGATATCATATATTTAAAATTTTTAAATCATTGATAATAAGAATTTGATACCATAAAAAAACTTTTCTTGGTAAATACATTTTCCGACCGATCGGTCCTATGGCAGCTATATGCTATAGTCATCCGATCCGGCCGGTTCCGACATATTAGTTGCGTGCAGTAAAGAGAAGATTCTGCGCAAAATTTCAGCTTGATAGCTTTAAAACTGAGGGACTAGTTCGCGTAGAAACAGACAGACAGACAGACAGACGGACAGACAGACGGACAGATGGACGGACGGACAGACGGAATTCAACTCAGCTCGTCGTCCTGATCAAGAATATATATAGTTTATGTGGTCGGAAATGAATATTTCTATGCGTTACAAACATCTGGGCAAAATGAATATACACTTTTCAAGTGTGTAAAAAGTGAGATTGATTTGAATCAATATTTTTCAGCTCGGCATAAGAATATCCGAGTTTGCCCTGTTTTAAAATCGTTAGAATTCATTCTATTTTTACTGTATAGACAAATGATAATTAAAAAATTTGTATAAGTTTAATAATGTTCTTCAGATATTAGCGAACCTCAAAAACTGCAATTATTATTTTTTTTTTCTTTAAAAGGAGATGGTTTTATTTTAAAGTTAAGATCGAACCAGCTCTCTTCAAGGTTGTCTAATCTAGAAAAATGGGAGTATCCCATGTGTTCTAAAAATCTCTTCCGACATAAAAACAAACGTAATCATATGGTAACTGGGAGGTTTATGGATCAAAGGCAATTTGTAGAACACATGAGTATGTTCTTGGTCTAAGATTTTTCCAACTCTGTCGAATTTTGGAAACTGTTTGGTGTCGGTTTTGAGATTATATTCCTGATTTTTTCTCTGTCTAAGGACTAAAAATATTGTAATATTGTAATACCAATTACTTCCCGAATTGATCTGATTTCGCACCAAGCGACTTGTAACTTTTCGAAAATTGCATTTTGAACGCATTTTACAGTTTCAAACACCACTTCTAAAAAAGCTTTAAGATCCGAACAACAGTTTTTTAATATGTAAAGACCTTACTTTAAGGCTAAGACATTCTTCTCACTTTGTGATGCATCTTGTATAGGAACAATAAGTAAAATCTAAACTTGAAAATTAGTTTGGTTCCTCAGAGCATATAGTAGTCCAGAGTGTTCCTGTTCTATATTCATATTTATTTCAAGTCTCTCACTTTCCAACCATTTCTAACAATGCATTTGCGTAAATCGTTTGCCTTAACAACAAAATCCAATTTCAACCAGAAATCAAACACATAAACCACAAAAATCATATATAGAATATACATTAGCAAGCACGTAAGAACCATCACCCCATGCACATTCCCACTTTCCCAAATCCCACAAAAAAAAAAACAACAACAAAAAAGCAAATTAAAATAAAACCGAAGCCAACACCTGACAGAGCGACATTAAGTTCATTACGCTTTTGAAAAAGTTCGAACATATTTAAGAAACCGTCCACAACACCTGTGATAAATCCGTTTCGTTAAGGGGGCCCGCGGGCCGCCGGGTGGGACAGGTGAGCGAATCTATTTCGGATGCCTGAAAAGTACAAACGCACACATTTTTGTTGTGGAAAATGCCAAACTGCACGACTGCGTCACCTCGAAGAATTTTCCACCGGCTAGAGAACTAAATGGGCAACTCTTTCTCTCTCGATCGGCCCATTGAGGGGGGCACACAGCTCGAGCTCGTCGAGGTTTTTGACACTGACTGCGTTAGAAAAATTCTGCGCAGTGGTCCTGTCCTGGCCGTACGTACAGCAGCGAATAATATAAAGTTTTCCCTTTTGGAAAATACACACACAGGCGGCACAGCGCGCAGAGAGAGCGCGAGGGCATAATAAAAACATTATTTTCGATTTATTTTTAAACCGCACACACTTGTTCCAATCGTTGGTGCCGCTGACGCGCTCTCGAGGTTCGATCCTCGGGAAACAAAAAAGAAAAACAGCTGCTCGCTGTCGTGTCTGCGTCTCCCTCGGCTTACGTAGAGACGTTGGAGGCCCCGCAAAAGATGTAAAAACTGTAAGTGGTATTCTGAAGAACATTCAGTTCTTCCTGAGATCTCGTGGCGTTGCGTTCGTTTCGACATTTGTCGTTGACGGTTTAGTAATTAGTGAGGATCAATTGCCCCGTCCCCCCGCCCTCGCCATCTGCACTTGTGTGTATGATGAAATACGTGAAAATCGTGTGTGTGATATATTATTGATGTGCCATCGATTCTATGAATCATCGAGCTATATTTGAGTATATAAATTGACAGACAAAAACCCAAACGATTGTTGAACCGACAAGACGCGTCTTTCTCAGCTGCCGAGGGTGCAAAAGGTGAGTGTGTGTGATCCAAGATCTTGTAATATTACGAAACCCCCGAAAAAAGTTGGCAAATTGTGCTAACAGAATGCAAATTTTTAGATATTTTCCCCATTCCGACAGAATCACACTTGTTAAATTAATATGATAATTTCGTTTGATATTTTGACATTTACGTGAGAAACGTTGTCTTTCGGGAAATAGTTGAAAAACAACACAAATTTCTCTTTTGTCTCGAGAACAAAACTGCGTAGAATTTGAATACAGAATTCAAAAACGCACAAAACATATTTCTAGCCAGACAGATTTATATCTATAAATTGGGGAAAACTTCCCCTTCCCAGATCCTTTGTGTGTCCTCTGTTTACAATTAGTTGCTGTAAACAACGTTGAGACAACGATTGATGAGGGCCTTACTGACGGTATAAACAACCAAAATCCAAACAATTGCAACCCAGGAACTTCTGCATCCTACATGGCATTGACTCTTTAGCCCCTGGCGCCATTTGTTTATTATGGCATTTGCATTTTCAAGTTTGAACTAAAATGTAAACTATGCACACATTACTACGTGTGGGCCCCCGTCCCCTCACCCTCCAGTTTTGTAGGTGTAGTTAAAAATAGGCCGAAAAAGAAGAAAAGAGTGAAGATCGCTGCACTGCAGCCACCGAGCAGCAATGCGTTAAGGCCACCGCCAACGCCTCCTGCCACGACAAGTGTACGTTCGTACGTATGTGTGTGTGTGTGTGTGTGTGTGCGTGCACCATTAACATTTCTTTTGCTTTTGTGTACATTAACAGGACTTTGAACTTTCTTTTTTGGACTTGGACACAGCATGTTGGCTGGCTGGCTGTCGGATCAATTTGCGCAGAAATATCTGTTCTCCTGCCTTTAAAATATTTATACAAAATAAACAGAGATTTCCATGGTCCATTGTTTGAAATGCGTGTACCATATGCACTCGCCGATTACTTTTAGGCTGGGTCATGCTAAGGCTGTGTGAGGCTGAGGGAAGAAGATTATTGATCGTGCAGCACAATAATTTGTATTATTAAGGATTTTGGTCCAGTTGAATAAATAAAGCTAAGTTCACACGCACATATTAATTTGTCAAAAATGACAGAAATTTGCTCAAATTTTTTTGTTTTCTGTGTGAACGCCATATTTATTTGCAGGCAAACGCTTGTGCAAACTGGTTTGCTGAGTTTGTAGGGTGAAGTTTTCGAAAAATTTACGGACTGTCTGAACACAGTGTGAACACTCGCCAGCAAACTGTTATCACATTTGCCGAGTTTGTTCTTACAAGTCAAATGCTAGAACAAACTGTGATAAATTTGGGTTGCTATTTTGAGTAATTTTAACAGCAAGTGAGTTTGAAAATCAATTTTAATATTCAATGTTGAAAATAGGTCAATTAATAATTATATAACAACAACACTGGTTGACAAATACGGGTCATCTATTGTCCGTTGTCTATGTCCATTTTACCCCATATCCTTTTGTTCAAGAGATATAAAGTAACGTATTTAAAACACAAAATTAAGCAGCAAACCACAAGACAGAAGAACTAAACGCGATGTTTGTTTTTTGTTCTTAAGAAACTAGTATTTTTTCCTTAATATGAAAATTGTATTGTTTTTGATAAAAATCTATTCTTTTTTTTTTTTAATTTCTGCTTGTTGAAAATTTGTTCGTTATATTTTAGATAATATTGTGTCTTCCAATTTACTATATTTATGGTTCAAAAACTTTTTAAATTTACGAATTATTTATCTAATATTTATTATAACCAAAATAACTTTACACGATAACATATAAATTAATATAATATAAATTATAAAAACAAAGAAATATTTTTAAAATGAAAAGAGTAAACATAAAAAAACAATTTTATTTTGATAAAATCGTACATACAAACTGGAAGCGCAGTAAATATACTAAAGGTTATTACTTAAACTAAACCGAGCATTTTTCATTAGGCAGAACATTTTTAAGAATTTATTTTATTTGGCAAAAAAGAAATTATCTCAAAAAAAAAAACACCAAATTTTGCAATTGAAAACAAAAAAGAGTATCTTATTCGTTCAGATTTTCTGTATTTTTTTCAAAGCAGCTTACACAAACATTAAAGTTGTTTGAATAACTTACTTAATGTGCACTCAGGACTTGAAAAGTGTAAACATTCCTCGTTTAATAAACTTAATAATCCAAAAATCTCTTGAACACCAGGAGATGGAAAGAACTAACAATTGATTTGAATGCAATGACCAAAAATACATAAAGAAAGTGTGCTTTCTTCTCTGGTCCTAAACCTTGTAAGCTTGTGTAATTTAACAACAACATTATTAAAAATTCCATAACACAGTTTACATTTATACTTTTATAAAAATAACAGTCGTTTTATTTTTGTTACATCTGCTAAAAAAATACACAAATCAATATTTTTTTCAATCAAAAATTCGCACCTGTCACATTTTGTTATCGACTTAAGAAAAGACAAGAAAGCAAGATACAAGCGCATGAAACCCATTAATTGTGTTGTTTGAATCTAATAAAAATGGTCCTTGTCCTCTAAATCGATATACTATCAGCAGCTATCGACAAACCACATGGTTTGTGCAAACCAAAATTTGTCGCCACCTGAATTTACGAGTGTGAACACTAAGCCAAATTCATTACAAACTTTCGAAGTTCCGACAAATTCATTTGCATATTAATTTGTCGTGTGTGTGAACACCCAGACAAATTCGGACACAAATCATACAAACTCCGAGATGACAGTTTGCGTAAATTAATTTGCGCGTGTGAACTTAGCTTAAGGTGTCCCAGATGTTGACTTCGTTGTGGTAGTCTTACATTTCGCTTGAATGGTTTATAATATTTTCTAGAATTATTAATATTCTTTGACTTCAGCTGTAAGTGCAGACAAGCTTGATCCAGGGAGTGCAAAGATGTGCAAAGTGTAAAGAATTTTGGTCTTATAGGTATCATCAAATTGCTTCCACCGAATTCGACAAATTTAACTTGATGATCAAGAATTACCCCTAATGCCACATTATCAAGCGTGTATGTAACCAGTTGTTGTAAGCTTCTATAAAATGTCATAACCTAACACTTTAAACTCTTAAAATATAGAAGATTAAATTGACACCATGACTGAAATTCATCCATGTCAGTTTGCAAATGATAGCGAGAGACCAAATCTTCATATGTTAAACATAACTTCACATCATCGGCATAAGAAGATCATCATAAGAAAGGGTGAGCCAGGACTGAAGGTAGATCATTTATTAAGAAAGTAAAATGCAAGTGACTGCCCTGGGCTACTTCAGAAGTAATTTGGATACATTGAGAATATGAATTCCGTAATAGAACCTTTGGTTAACTACTGCGAAGATTAATTGGGAGTCCAATTAAGCTCAGTTTATGAAGCGGCTAAAAGTGGTTTACAGAATCAAAAGCCCTAAGCTTTATGTGATCTGATATGAGATGACTGAAAAATACTTGAGGTAGTTGTAAGTTAACAGTCAAAAACACATTGAGAGTAATGACAGCCTAGTACACTAAAATTCAACATATACTACGATTATGCACAAATTAAAAATCATTTTTGCTCTTCCAATTATGCTATGTTTAATAAGTAATTTATGAAAATATTTCTTTTAGTAGCCTTAACACAAATTTGTATACACTTGAAAAGTGTATATTAATTTTGCCCAGATGTTTGTAACGCATAGAAATATTCATTTCCGACCCCATAAACTATATATATTCTTGATCAGGACGACGAGCTGAGTTCAATTCCGTCTGTCCGACCGTCCGTCTGTCTGTCCGTCTGTCTGTCTGTCTGTTTCTACGCGAACTAGTCCCTCAGTTTTAAAGCTATCGAGCTCAAATTTTGCACAGAGTCTTCTTTTTGCTGCACGCAACTAATATGTCGGAACCGGCCGGATCGGATGACTATATCATATAGCTGCCATAGGAACGATCGGTCGGAAAATAAGTCTTAGTGAAAAAAACTTTTTTGTTTTCCATCGTAGCTTCACCAATCTTAGTATATATTAGTTTTACATGCTTCCACATATTACTGAACAAATTTATCAAAATCGGATGACTATATCATATAGCTGCCATACGAACGGTCGGTCAAAAAACAAGATCTAGTGAGGAAAACTTTTTTGTTTTCCATCGTATCGTCACCAATCTTGGTAGATATTAGTTTTATATGCTTTCACAAATTTTCGGTAAAATTTATCAAAATCGGATGACTATAGCATATAGCTGCTATAGGACCGATCGGTCGAAAAATGTGTTTTACTAAGAAAAGTTTTTTTTTTATGGTATCAAATTTTTATTATCAATGATTTAAAAATTTTAAATATCTGATATCCATATTCTATATATATTTTACCGGTTAAATCAATTGGAGAAAAGTTTTTCAAGTGTATTAAAACTTCGGCACAGTCGAAGTTAGCTTTGCCTTCTCGTTTATATATCATTAACTGGTCCACAATGTGGATTATGCATGATGCTGCCATAACTGACTGTAAATTATCTCGTTCAATTAAATAATTTATAAAACAAATAAAGTTTGCATACTTTGAGGGGTCAAAAGCATGATTTTATATACCCGTTACTCGTAGAGTAAAAAGGTTATACTAAGTTCTTGCAAATGTATGTAACAGGAAGAAGGAAGCATCTCCGACCCCATAAAGTATATATATTCTTGATCAGCATCAATAGCCGAGTCGATATACACATGTCCGTCTGCTTGTCTGTCTGTCCGTCTGTAAGAACACCTAGATCTCAGAGACTAAAAAAGCTATAGCTATAATTTTTTCAGTGTACACAAATTTGTGCCACGCCCCCGTAATATGAATCAACCTTATAACTCCCACATTTTAGGAGTTGGCTTGTTCGGACTTTCTAGAGAATTATTCCACTCATCGTTATTTATCGACCCATCATACATGATTTCTCGATCAGATGAACTATAGTAGAGTTGCCACCCTGATATCTCCCACAATTATGAAGATAGATTGTTCGAACCTATATATATATCGACCAATCGACTATAGTTTATTTGATGGTAAAACGGTGTATTATGTATCGATAAGTAATGACGATTAATTTTTTTGTCTAGAAGGTTCGAACAATCTATCTTCAAAATTGTGGGAGATATGCGTTTTTTTCCAAATTTCGCGGGTTGCCAACTCTTTTAACGTTCATCTGATCGGGGAAATGATGTATGGTTGATCGATAAGAAATTATGATTAAAATATATGTCTAGAATGATTGAATATTGTCATCACAAATTGTGGGAGATATAAGGTTTTTTCCAAATTGCGAGGAAAACGATGTATAGGGGTTCGCTAAGTATTGATGAGTAGAATAAATGTCTATAAAGTTCAAGCAACCTAATTCTAAAATTGTGGAAGGTATGAGGTTTTTATACACTTGAAAAGTGTATATTAATTTTGCCCAGAAGTTTGTAACGCATAGAAATATTAATTTCCGACCCCATAAACTATATATTCTTGATCAGGACAACGAGCTGAGTTCAATTCCGTCTTTCCGTCCGTCCGTCTGTCCGTCCGTCCGTCTGTCCGTCTGAAATGGCTGAAATTTTGCACAGAGTCTTCTTTTTACTGCACGCAACTAATATGTCGGAACCGGCCGGATCGGATTACTATATCATATAGCTGCCATAGGAACGATAGGTCTAAGAACTAATTCTAGTGGGAAAAACTTTTTTGTTTTCCATCGTAGCGTCACTAATCTTGGTATATGTTAGTTTTATATGCTTTCACATAATTCTAGAAAAATTTATTAAAATCGGATCACTATAGAATATAGCTGGCATATAAACGGTCGGTAAAAAACTAGTTCTAGTGAGAAAAACTTTTTTGTTTTCCATTGAAGCGTCACTAATCTTGGTATATGTTGGTTTTATATGCTTCCACATAATTCTGGAAAAATTTATCAAAATCGGATCACTATAGCATATAGCTGGCATATAAACGGTCGGTCAAAAACTAGTTCTAGTGAGAAAAACTTTTTTTTTCCATTGAAGCGTCACTAATCTTGGTATATGTTAGTTTTATATGCTTTCACATCATTTAGCATATAGCTGCCATAGGGCCGATCGGTCGGAAAAAGTGTTTAACTAAGAAATTTTTTTTTATGGTATCAAATTTTTATTATCAATGATTTTAAAATTTTAAATATCTGATATCTATATCCTATATATATTTTACCGGTTAAATCAGTTGGAGTAAAGTTTTTCAAGTGTATTAAAACTTCGGCACAGTCGCAGTTAGCTTTGCCTTCTCGTTTTTCAAATTGCGAGAAAGGCAGGGGGCGTGGCAAAAATTCAAAAATAAACTTGACCTGCCTGCAAGTATAAGAAGCATATGTTCCATACACTTCAAACCTCTAACTCTTACCATTTTTGAGATCTGTTTGTTCATACGGATAGACAGACAGACGGACATGGGTAATACCCATTGGGTATATCGACTCGGCTGTTGATGCTGATCAAGAATATATGTACTTTATAGGGTCAGAGATGCTTCCTTCTGGCTGTTACATACATTTTCACAAATCCAATATACTTTTCGTACCTTCGGTACAGAGTATAAAAACGATATCACTTGGTGAACGACCCAATAAAATTACCACTACTCTTTCTATAAAATGAAAAAAAATTAAATTTTGTTGCCTTGTGTTATCAGTTATATACAAACCTTGAGAGGTACAGAGTTGCCGAGTTTCTTACTAGTTTTTTTCTTTAAATATCCCAATCTAGCTGGAGGTATGCGTTTCTGCATTTATTTTCAGAATATGCCTTTTTCCCTATTATTGTCAGCCTACAAGTATGCAATTTTGTTAGATTTACCTGATAAAAATACAGTTAATTGTAGGGAAGCAGCGCGCTATCGTCGAGGTATTCATGAAATGGCGATCTGCCATCTAATTACACTGTGATAGTTTTTTTCAAAAAATAAAAAAGACATGACAAACTTGAACGTTTTTCTCCTAAATCGGGCCTTAGGAATCCAACTACTTTATTACTTTATATTTACTAAAATATTTTATTCTCGTGAAATCTAAGTAAATAGATTTAAATGTCCTCTAATTTAATACATTTACAGTTTTTCGATATCATTGCGCATTCAAAAGTTATAAATTAAAATCTTAAAAAAATTACAAATTTTTTTACATAATTTTTATTACCAAACTGACATTAAATTAGAAAATATTTAATTAGAAATCAAGTTATTGTGGGAGACCAAGAAGAAATTAACAAATGATTTTATTGTGATTTTACTTAATAATTTTATTTAAAAAAGGATGCAATTATTTTAGTTTTTGGACCATAACTTTTGAAATCTCAATGATATCGAAAATCTTAAAATGTAGAAAACTAGAGGACATTTAAATCTATTTATTCAGATTTCACAAGAATCTGATATAATATTTCATTTTAAAAATTTAAAAAAAAATTGTAACTTGATGAAACATTTAACAACAATTTTTTTTATGAAACCATCGATATAACTCATAAAACTAATGATGCAGTTCGATTTCCATGACCTGAAAAATGGTTAAACACTTAAAGTTGGTCATGTATTTTTTTTGACTTGCACAGTGTTATCATCAATGCCCCGGTGTCTATGAATCCATTAGAATTGCATCCTTTTATAGTTTAGCATCTCTTTTGATTCCATGATTGAGCTAACGATCGAATTACGTTTTCCCGTCATAATTATGCTTATGTCGTCGGCATAAGGAATTCCTGTGGAATTTTCATAAAACCGTATTACTTTTGATACGAATTCAAAATATTCAATTATCCATCAAAATATTTTTCCTGGCCACCTCAAGGTCAGGTTGCATATTATTCCATAAAAACAAAAACAAAATAAATGACATTTTAAAAATTCTTCTAATGGTATCATCTCAATCGTTCTTAAACTACAATACTTTCATTTTTTTAAGAATGAAAGTTTATCACCTTTTCATATTTTTGTTTATGAAATATTTCCATTTAAAATTAATTGCCCTTTCCCCACCTCACCTCATGCATCCCATAATTTACGCAGACATAAACAAGTCATAATTCAGCCAAACCAAATAATTTGAAGGCAGACAAACATCATTCCCATCCAATCTGCCCTCTCTGAACCTGCATCACCAATTACCATTTGCTGCTGTTGCTGCCGCGATTATTTTTCTTTCCTGCTCTTTCAAGTTGTCATCTGCGATTACCGATCTGCAATCGCGCCTCGCACGGGCCAACGGATAATTAATTAACGTTCTGTCATAGAAACATGCGACATTTCTTTCGGTTGCTTTTGACATCGAAAATATTGCAAATATCATAGAGCACCAGCAGCGGCAGCAGCAAAAACAAAATCAAAATTTCCCCACTTGTCAGCTGTATGAATTTTCTTAAGAATAAACCTGCACACATGCAAACACGGTTCTTTATTAGTATTTTTCCTTGGAACAGGTATGGGATATATACATATATACAAAATTTCAACCACCTGGGATTGGTACTTTTTGTGTTGAATTTAAATAAATGGGCCGCAAATTGCTTAGACATACCGATTATTGGTTGTCTGGCAGCCCACATTCGCATCTATCAATTTCCATATGAGAGGGATTTCAATGGAAAACCACCTTCACCCACCTTTTGCCAAAAAATCGTTCTTAATGGCCGCAAACATTTTGATTTACCCATCGCCGGCGATAGAAACAACAAAATTTGGCTGCTAAGCATGCTCAACAGGTTGCTCAAAAGTCTCGGCGGGGGCGCCAATTTGGCCCGGGGAGGGTGTGACGGAGGCACCCACACTCTGACCAAAATCACGCGGCTGGCCTCAGACGATATAACGGGAAAAACGGCCGCTAAAGAAACAAACAAAATAACCAAAACAGCCGCCACACATTGCACATGACCTCCTCAAAACTGCCCCCATCCCCCCGGCACACCACAACAGAAGGAAGCCTGCTTATTGTGGCAATAAGCATTAATCGATTATTTAGACGATTACGAAAAATAATGAAACAAAAAAAAAAAAGAAAAAAAAAAAGAAAAGAAAACTTTCAACAATAAACAATTGGTAAAGTGCGATCGGATATATAAAATTTTATTGGCTTTAAAAGAAAGATGCGCACATTTTTTATTGGCGGCGAATGTGGATGAATGATCAACAAAGAAAATTGAATGGGTTAAGGCAGGCCCTGTAGCTCAAGTCAAGGCAGAGCTATAATAGGGGTTATCGAGCTAAACGAACCGTTCAGTGCTTCAAGTGGTACCATTTACTCCTAAATAGTTAGACTCGAACATATCGAGCCCTAACCGCAAAAATAACGTAAGCGCCATTTTTTCGACAAAAATTCTGTTAATGCAAATATGATTAGTAATTATTTTAATTGATAATGTCTTTTATTTTTAAGTGTTCAATTAACAAATTGATTGGTTTTCTATTTAAATTGGAAGTAACACAAAAAGAAGTAATTATGAAACTGACACAATTAAGACATCAATTTAAAACAATTGAGTATTATTTTCTCTTTAATACTCCTAGAATCATGATAACGCTTCTTGTATTTATTGTTAGTTAAAATTTCGATACTATCTTCTATCAATTTGTGAAATTTTTTTATTATTCTAACTATTTGAACTGCTTCAAGAGTTTGTATTGAAATCCAACAATTCAGTCGACTGAAATAGAGGGTCAAAACTCTCCCAGCCATTTTGCTGGGATGCAAGTTTTTAAGCAGCAAATTTTTCTTTCTGGATCGAAATTCTTCTTACTTTACACCTCTGCAAACTATTTTTGAACCAGATCCGTTCGATCCCATTCTAACCCGACTTTTTGTTTATAATACCGTAACCACTAACCGAACTGATTTATTTCACGGCACGTACCGGTGTCGGAACCGGAAACGATATTAAACATTTTTTAAGAACCAAAAACCGTTAACCTTTTTTATTGGGACAAAAAAAACCGAACCATACTGAAACGGTAATACCAGAACTGTTTCGGTTTTTTATAATTTATCTTACTGATTTTTGATTTTGACTCATATAAATATATCATCTGATAAGATAGCAATTCGTACCAGGGCTGCAAACCGGTCCGGAACCGAACCTCTAAAAACCGGGACCATGAACAGAACCTCCAACATTTTTGACCCCTCACATCTGAAAAATTTCTATTGTGAACCGAACCTCCTTTTTGTAAGTAATTTTACAAACGATAGAAATTCTTAATAAGATTATTCAAAATTAAATCTTGAAGAGTCACTACGTCTTATTGTAAAGAAGGAAATAATGTCAATAATGTTATAGACTCCTTTGAAAATTGCAAATCATTTGGAAAAGATCTAAAAACGAAGACCTTAAAAAATATTGTGCTAACTTGGTTCACGTATAGAAGATGATATGCACAGACTGAAGAAAAACCCGAGATATTTAGACTTAAATCAATTCCAAACGATGTCAAGTACGAGAGTATTAATTTGTGCACTGATTTTTCAATTCTGAAATTTTTTTCTCGAACCCCTCTTTGTCTTGATTTTAACTCGAAATATGATTTTTTCAACAACACACGGAATTGATTTTAGTTTGTTATTAAATGTTAAGAGAGTGGCCGAGCTAAAAATTTCGAACTTTCAGTTACTTTTCGTTCTTGTTTTAATTTCTATCAAGACAATTTGATTTTCAGGTAGGATCTAATCTTGAATAAGAATTTTAGGACTGTTTTAATCTAGAGTTGTGCCGATTTTCCTGAACTAGTTCGAATGAACTATTCATTTAAGGCCCTCCGCTCACGGCTCGTATCGTCATCGTAGCTTCATAGTCTTCATACGATTACGATACGGCTAGTGCTCCGCATAAATAAGTCCAAAAGAAAGTATTGGGTGCATAAATACAACCAGAAAATTATTTACTGCCACTGAAGAATTGGCAGAAGACGAGATAAAATTTCACACATTTTACAGAATATCTAAAAACACATTTAAGGAGAAGATAATGGTAGTAAAACACAAATTTATTAATTTGGTCTGACACTTTTTTCCATTAAAACATATGAAACTCATTGAAAAATGTAAGATATTGTAAAATATTTACAGAATGAACTATAGTTCATAAAATGAACTTGAATATAGAAAATTTTTTTTTTTCTAAAAAAAAATCGCAAAATTGTTTGGACCAATTTATTTTAAAGCTAAGGAATAGTATATTACGTTAATATCAAGAAAAGACAAAACAAACGTAAAGGTTGACCTCAAAACATGTCATAAAATGGTCAAAATATGCACCTTTTCCAAATTTTGGCTCAAATTACCAAAAATCCTGGCGTCATTTTGCACAATCAGATTCGCGTGTTAGTACTCGAAAATCATCTAGAATTTCCACTCCTTCTATAAACTGGACCATGTTGCCAAGTAATATTTATGTTCCTTCCTCTTAATAAGCTTAAATTAAGATCAAAATCAATTAAGATACATTTATTTAGGTCATAAATAAAGATCCACACATTTAAATGTCACACTCCCAAATTAAGTGGGCCACTTTTCGTTTGAATCCCCTCGGGGCCCACCTGACGCGTAAGTTTGTGCCAATTACGTAGGCCAGATTAATCAATGCCAAGACAACATGAACAAATTAAGCGCATTCATTTCGACATTAATTTATTTTCAACATATTAAAACAAAAAAAGAAAACAGAAAAGATGCAACAGCCAACAAGTGCGAGAAATTCTCTGACGTTAATCATACGCCCCGTATACGGACGTATACAACAACCTCCGCAAATAGTGTAGAAGCTGCAACTGCAGCAGCATCGACTTTGGTGATGGCCTCTCCGACTTTGTCCTTAATTTATAAATTGATCAACTGAAAATAAACAAATAAGAGAAAACTTAAGATAATTATTCATGATACTTATGATATATATGCATTTATATATATATTTTGTTATTTATTTATGTTTACGTCGTCGTTGTTGATGTGGGAAAAATGGGGAATAGGCATGACGCATCTTGAATTTATTTAGCTAGTTGCTTCACCTCTTAATCCGATACGTCATTTCTATTTCATCACAGCATTTTTATTATTTGCAGACTCTAGCAACATGACCAAAGATCAGCAGGCCACCCCTATACCCGAAGAGCTGTACAATCTCACCCAGCTGGCAGAGGTTACCTTGGCAGCGGGTCCTTTGAGTACAGTCAGCTCCAAAAGCGAACTGGAAATGAAAACCAACAATTTTTATGCCTCCTCCGATGACGATTCAAATTATTATAGTCACAAGGTCTTTGATCGAAGGAAACTGAGACGCAGCACCATATCCGATTCAAATTCCTGCGCCAGCAGCAGTAGTAGCAGTGGTGTGCAGTCTGGTGAAGAGCAGCCATCCGGTGGACTTAATACGTCCTCGCTGTTGGATGACGAGCACATTTGTCCCGAGTGTGGAAAGAAATATTCTACTTCATCGAATCTGGCACGCCATAGACAAACCCATAGGTGAGTTTACATTTAGGGGTTGCCTTTTATATTTTTCAAGCCAAATAGTGAAAGAACAATGGGAGCCTATATCCGGTTTAGTACAGGACCTGCTGTAACGCCGTCCCTGGCTCAGATAGCCCACCCTATTGCTAACGTCTTACTGAAAAAGGTCTCGTGTTATTCATCACTCGTTTTTTTTTTTAAAGAAAAGATCGTACGATTTTTTTAATACGTTAATTTTCGTCATATCGGAGTGAAATTGATATGAAAAAATGTGGAAATGACTGCCATTTCATATCAATTTTTTTCTCTGTGCACGCACAGGCAATTGATTCGTCGAGAATAACAAAAAACAAAACAAGTGCAATTCCGTCGCCAGATCAAAAAGCAGACCGCAACAAAAACAAAATACACGCAGTGTGCGCGATAAATGCTGACGGCTGCTCGACTCTAGCCTCGCTTATAAGGGTGGCTTTTATTCTGTTATTGCTGAACTGCTTCCCAACATGAATTTTAAGCCCATTTCTGCTATAAACGTCTTTTGGAGCTTTACGGATGCTTTATTTAAAACTTTTTTTTGCTCCCATCCATACGAGTCTGCTTTTGTGCGGCTGTCAAATTATGACCAACCGGTTTGCTTCACTGCCAAAAATCGTTCAAATAGGCAAACAAACAAGTCTAGAACACATTATACTTAAAGTTATACTTAAAAATTGGACAAAAAGTAACTTCGAAAAATCAGAAAAATGCATACAAAACTAAACATTTTTTCTTCGATCACTTAAATTTATTTAGGCATACCCATTGTTTGACGCATGAGACTTGATGATCTAGTAAGGCTCCGTTCACATTGTTCGACACATGAGACATGATAATGTAGTAGGCCTTCATGTTGTCTTGTTTTGAATGTCAAATGACAAGCTATTCACAATGAAAACAAGAAAACATAAGGGCCTACAAGATTGTCATTTCTTATGAGTCAAAAAGTGTGAACCCAGCCATATTAACTGCTAATTAGCTGTATCGATTATTAAAATTAATGGATCAAGTGACTGAAATTACAGCATTTCACTGAAATTAAATAGTCTGTCCGTTTGAGAAAACATAATTTGTTTTAATATTAAAAAAAATCATTTAATATTTTAATTATTTTAAGATATCCAAAAACAATGGATGAAATAGAAATTAAAAATTGTGTTCACAAAAAAAAAATTTTTTTTTTAGATATACCGATTACTAGCCTTTTATTATTTTTAGGCGAAAAATTTGTTAAAGTGATCTGTCCAGTGGTGAATTCTCTATTCTTATGTCTCCCAGACAAAATTGCCTTAAGGCCGTTTTTCATAAAGCTGACAAATATTTTTTAATTATGGTTCAAAATAATACGCTCTAAAATCTGCCGTATCTCAGTAAAAAATAGAGATCTATAGCGATTAGGAAAAATTTCAACCTATACTATAAGACTACGGTCCAATGTAGCTCACAATACGCTGGTAAAATACTCAAAGGGGTATGTCAGCTCTAAAAAACACACAAAACAGATTGAAACATAAAATCTGCCTAAGCTTTTTCTTACACTACATTTTTCAAAATATTATAGCCGAATTTTTATAGGGCGAAGTTTTATTTAAGTCCAGAAACTTTCGAAAATATATATTATAATTTTTCTAACATTTCAATATTTAGGCGAGGGTTTTTTTAAGACGTTTTTTAAGACTTAGATATTCTTAAAATTTTATTAGAGGGTTTATATTTAGCAAAGAAAAGTTGTTCACCTCTTAGAAATTATTTTTCTATATCTTATATATTTGAAAAGGAGAATTTGATTCTGGATATTCATTGAGGACGAATTTCTAAAATGGAAGACTTTTTCTAATGCTTTACCAGTTGAAATATATTTTTGAAATAATCATAAATAAATAAAATAAATAATAAGAAACCGAAACAGTACCGGCATTAGCGTTTCGGTATGGTTCCGGTGGTTTTAGTACCTATTATAAAGCCCTATACGGACCTGCGAAGTTAGTAATTGAGCTTTCTTCACCATCTATTACGTAAAGGTGGAACGTAAGTCTAGTGTGATATTTTAAGAAATTACACCAAATCTTGAATTTAGTGGCATTTTTTAATTACCATCGCAATGGTCACACTACTCGATTAGTAATGTGGTTGCTGTTTTTTAATAACCAACTTCTTGTCCAGCCTTGCTGACCAACTACAACTTTGAAAAAGTTACTATAAAAACTGTTTGTACATAAACTGTTTGTAAACTGTTTGTACATACCAAGCAAATGCAATATCGAATGCAATAAAGAAGTATTGCTTGCAACAATGTTCTTTAGCTGTTCAAAGTAACTTGATATTCACATGCTATTAACTAAGGATCCATTCATGTGCTGTTAAGCGCAACAGTACTTCTCAGCTCCGCATGTGCTTAAAGTAAAGGGTGAAGGAATCACTTCTTCTGCTTCTTCTTTTCACAAATATTGTATGAAACTTCGTGTTACTTCGCAGGTCCGTATAGGGCTTAACGGTTAACGGTTTTCGGTTCTCCTGGCCGTAAACGGATTACTTCGTCTAATGGATCCGATTCCGGATACGGTATTATTCCCTGGTTATATACAAACTTTGGCAAATAAAGAGTATTTTACAGTCTGGATTGACTGAAAAAAATATAAATGCAAGAGAATAGGCTGCAAACGCTACGCAAACAAACTATGTCAAGAAAACTATTTAAGACCTAGCTCCTAAATTGTATTTAATGCACAGTTCGAAATTGCTCGATCGTGAGCCACGCGTTCTGGCTCTCGCTTAGAGCAGAGAGCCGCATATTGAGAGCAGGTAGCTCTGAGAATAGGCCTTTAATTGATACTATGTTAAAAAGCGTCGGTTTTGAGTTGAAGTGGCAAAGTGGGATCTAAGTAGCCAGGGCAAAAAAATATAAAAGGCAAACCTCTTACTTAAATTTCACGAGAACTTTAACTAACTGAATTCCCCCCTTTTAAACAGGTCAATTATGGACAAGAAGGCACGTCATTGCCCCTACTGCGAGAAGGTCTATGTATCCATGCCGGCCTTCTCCATGCATGTGCGGACTCATAACCAGGGCTGCGAGTGTCAGTATTGCGGCAAATGCTTCTCTCGTCCCTGGCTGCTGCAGGGACACATACGCACGCATACGGGCGAGAAACCCTTCAAGTGCTCGGTCTGCGATAAGGCTTTCGCGGACAAATCCAATCTGAGAGCCCACATACAAACCCACTCGAATACCAAACCACACACCTGTGCACGCTGCGGCAAGGCATTTGCCTTGAAATCGTATCTTTATAAGCATGAGGAATCTTCGTGTATGAAGAATCGCGGCGAGACTCGTCGACAGCAGGCAGCGTCATCACCCAAATGTTTACCCGAGATATCCACACCCACATCGATGGCATCGCCAGACTCGGCCAAATCGACGTTGGCCAACAAGCTGAAGGAACGCAGTAGACAAGCTGCCTTGGCCTATGCTTATCCCACAGATCCCTATCCCCTGATGTCCACACCGGAGGATTATGAGCGCTTTAAGCGCATTAGTGTTATACAACCCACAGTTCTGCCACATCCCAGTGCTCTGTATCAGGAGCTACCATATCAGGCCTATCCGCAAGCTAACCCAGCCACATCCACTTCATTGGCAGCCCATCCTCAAGAGCAACCCGTGGATTTTTCACCCAAAAATAATTTTACACACTCGGCCAAGACAAGTCCCTTTGAGCTGACCGGCAACTATGCCATCATGGCCTAGGGGAAAGACTTTAAAGTGTACAATCAAGAAGAGCAAAAGACGTCCCCAATCCACCCCCCCATAACTTACTACAGTAGTCAACAAATATGTGATACAAATACCATTAGAGAGTAGACGATTCCAAATGAGAGAATGAAAAAAAAAGAAAACATTTTCATAGATAGACAATCCAACGATCGTTTGTTTGATCTTCACTTAGTTTGTAACGAGGATTTAGAGACTTGCCGCACACGCACATACAGTAGTGTTGGGTTGAACAAAAATGAGTTGCTCAATTAACTAAACAAGTGAGCATGTTCTTCTTCAAAAGATCTTTTTTGTTCAATTGTTTAGTTGCTTGCTCAGTTGTTCATTTTTGTTCAGTTGTTTAGTCCTTAAATTGTGAGCAACTGAACAAAACAAAATCAATTAAGTGAGCAAGGTGAGCAACTGAACAAAGTTAAAATTTGAACAGTTTTACCCAACACCTACCAAATGTAACCAGTATTTTTTTTCAAGCAAGCTTAACTAATTTTAATTTTTATTTACACAATTTTCAAAATATTATTTATAAGGCCTGGCAATTTCCTGCACGGAAGTCGAACGAGAGAATCTCTAGTCTTTATCTTTAAACATTTTTGCGCACATGAGGAAGGGGATTCGGGGTACACATACACATACGTATAGTACGTCCTCCTCCTTCGCATGTGTGTGTCGCGTTATTTTTAAGCACTTTACGGCCGCATGTGGTGCAATAATTGACATAACTGTAACACTAATTAGCCTCTACACATCTATATTATATACGTATACATTATTTATATATATTTCAATCTATTGGACAAAATCGCTTTTCATTTAGTATACCTAATTTTCTTATAGCACTTACACACATACACGTACTTATACAAATTGTAGTTACAAAACCTAAATTGTATTCTTTTTGTTGTAGAAACACACTGCATTTTGTATACTCAACTTGAGAGAACCTACAGCTAAACGCACCAAAGATATAGATGATACATATTTACGTAAACCATTTACACATATATACAAATATATTGTATCTATAGGAAGAGTATTTTGTATTATAGATTTGCACATTTATTCGAATTAAACAACAGATCCGCCGATCCCTCAAAAAATAAAAACAAAAAGCGTGTATTTTATTTTATTTTTTGAAAATTTAAGCATTGGGTCTTAGGTTTTATTTACTTATTTAATTATTTTATTTTCTAGATTTTCCCTATTCATTTGGACAGATGTAAAATTTACGGTTTTAATTAAAAATCTAGCTTTAAGCCCGGCGTTGCACGGGTCATTGGAAAAGCGATAGGAATGGACAAACGGCGCTCTAAGCTTACAAATGATATGTCGGAAGACCTTGGCTTATCCATGAAACCCCTAGGTGAGAAATAATAAAATATGTTTGTAAAGGAGACGAGCTAAGACGAAAACACTTTGAATCGATGGACGAAATCATCACTGAAGTAAATCAAGTAAAACTTAAGCATTCAGCAGCGAAATATATGCTAAAATTAATGTGTAGGAATTTTAGATGTAGCGCGTACGTTTTTGAGCCTTTGTAGGGAGCACCGATCACATAAATAATGGGAACCGGCTTTCTTAAGTTTATAATATGCTCGAAATAAGAAGATTCCGTACCAAATTTATTCAGTAACAATTGTGACATTTTTTTTTGTCTTATGTCCGAATCCGATATTGCTATAGATATAGGCATCCAATAGACAAAAAAATCAATTTTTCTGTGGTTAAAATTATTTTTTAAGAATTTTCCACATTCCTTTATTTATTTAGTCCATTTTTTGTCAGTGGTTTTATATATATCGCCATAGCTTCCGTAATCCTTCACCGATTTGAAAAAGTAATGTACGAAATCAATGCCACTAAATTGGCCTACAAATAAGTCAAACACACTTTATACTTAAGTTAATTTGTTCCAAACTTCGAAACACTAAATTTTTTTTTTTTTCAAAATTGTATATTTAAAAAACTCACGAAATTGATAAAAAAAAAACTAAGTGGTTAATTTTCTTAATCAATTGAAATAGTACATCTATTCCGCGTCAAACAAGCTGCTGTGGGTTAAAATCTATGGATAAATGGCCGAGAAATACTCATCTGAGCTAGCCTGCTTTCGGGATCATTACAAAACTCTGCAACAGTTATCTGTTAAGATACTATTAAAAAATTCTACAATACAAAGCATGTGGCCGATGAAAAATTTGAAAAATTCTTTTGGGCATCTATAATGAAAGTTTATAACTTTTTTCAATTTTTAGGTCAAAATTTGTGAAAAGATTCCCTTATTTCACAAATCCAATTCATCTGCCCATATCAGATTAATAGTTAACTTTTCTTCTTTCTGTGAAAATGTGATCTGATAATCTTAAAGAAGCATTTTAGAATTATGCCAGATGAATGTACCTAATGCAAAGTTAAAGAATTCAAGGTCTTAGAACATTTGTTATGCAGATCTTCAATTCTCAAAAACATTCGAGCTACATACTATGAAAAATCAGTACTCACTCAAGATGATGTAAATGCGATTTTAAGTGGGGAAGACGATGAAGGGTGGGACAAATATTATAAAAATGGGTGGTTTTCAGGTCGGAAGCGATTTGTAAAATACATGGGATAAAATATATATTTCTACCTTTCTTCTTATGTCCAACAAATGTCGTATTGTTTGAAAGAAAACGATGTATATTCTTAAAACCTGTTCTTGAATCATTATGAATATTGGAACATATACCTATTGTTTATAATTATATAAAAAATTAATAAATCTTACGTTATTAAGGGATGATTTAAGAATGCGCTTCCCTTACTCACGGGGTACTCCTTTGGCCGACTTTTTTAAAAATCTAGCAATTCGTGCTTGATTCCATTATTTTCTTCTTGGATTCATGAAGATTCCGTTTTGCCGAACTTGTGATACGAAAACCGTTTAATATCAAGCAAGATTGGCACGATATGTTGCCACCAGGGATGCAAACCGCTCGGAAAAAAGGAGTGGTTCGGTTCTGTGATTCATGGTTCTTGTAGCATTCCGAACTGCGGTTTTAATTGGTTTAGTGATTCACGGTAAATATAAAATTTTAAAACAGGATCAGGCGTGAGATCCTGTTTACAAGTTTCCAAACTTTCGAAAGCAAAGCTAACAACAATTTGCATTAATTTTTGAAATGAATTTCTTAGAAAGCATTAAAATAACTTCGATTCTCAATAGAAATATATTAATTTTAAAGAGAAGAATCAGGTACCGCGCATTAAATCCATAAATGACTCGGCGAGCTGATTTTATTAATGTAGAAATGTACTTTATATAACAAGCTGTTGACAAGCTAAAATGTAATACATACCATAGTATTTCGAAAACGGTGCGGATCAACTGAATTTCAGTCCATCCTCTAAACAAGAAAAACGCGTACTAATCTGCTTATAATCGTTAAATAGAGAACTTGAAGGTATAGCAAAAGCTTAAATATGATTAATGAGGAAAAACAAATGCAATATCGTTTTTACATCATTAAACTCATCGATAAACAGAACGGAAACTTTTTTAAAAGGGGGTTTTCGGTTCGGTTCAGCATTTTTGGAAGATCACCGGTTTGGTTCTTGGTTCGGTTTGAGAGTACAAAAAAACGGTTCGGTAAGGTTTGATTCGGTTCGGTTCAGATCCGGTTTGCATCCCTGGATGCCACATAATTAAAATCGCACAAGATGCGACATCGTGTGAGTAAACTGTCATATAGTATTTATCAATAAGGGACTAACACATTTTCATGTGATAAGCCGTTTGCCTCAACTTGTCACATCGATTTTCGCCATATGTATGAGTGCCATAACGCGTGAGTGCCACATGAGCCCGCCTTTAGGGTTGTTAAAAAAACTTTATGATTGACGCAAAAATCTTTTTAAAATGCATTTTATTTTTGGAGAAAATTTACTAATTTTTAATTATAATTTAAGTATGAATTAAAAAATATTCAACGAATTTTGATTAAACATCAAATTAGAACAACTAAAAAATGGGAAATATTATTCAAGAGAGATGCAACCCTGTTTGATGAGATGGATCATTATCTTAGACACAAAACTTCCAACTAGATTTGCAAATAAGAAAATGAAATCTCTAAAAGTTCTGTGACAACAGATTTCTCAATCCTTTAGCAAGCTAACTGATGCCCAAATCTCTAGAGATTTCCAGGTCAGGTATGAAAAGGAATCAACGTTTTAAGTCTTTCTTGTTTGGCTAATTTAGAATTATAATTTTGGGTAAGCCCTCTTTTAACTTATTTAACTAATTTCTGATTTTATGACCAACACTAGGATTACATTTAACTTTTTTTATTGAATTTTAGGCCAACTTTGCTTACAACGATTCTAACAAAAACAAATCCGACTAAACAATTTGGAAATGTATAGAGTTTCCTCTATTCGTGTTTGAGAGAGAGAGAAATTGAAGATAAATCTAGAGGTTGGTAATATGTTCCAAACTATCTAAAGAAAATGTTGTGCCAAAATAATTAGAATAACAATAACAAGTTAACAAAATTATGTGTTTATCCAAAATGGGTCATCATTCAGGCATTTTCTAAATTACGTGGAGAACTCAAGGGTTTGGGAGTAGGGCGTCCCATTAGGTTATCTGTCTCAGCATTGGCAACAACTAGACCAATATTTGTGCTAGCTGTGGGAACCTTCACAGTTGCTACCCCACCACTTTGATTGACATCGCCGACATTTTCGACAGCATTTTTCTTGGTACCGCCGCAACGCACCACCAGTTCATCAAAGGACTTGTTGTGTAGAAAGCAAACCAGAATAACGGTCATATTATCACCACCCAAGCCGCTCATGTGACCTTCTGGAGCCAGACAGTTGTTCATTAGCTCCTCGCATATATATTCCGGCTGGAGACCCGAGGCTATACGCTCGCGCACAAACTGAGCCACCTCGGCACTGGTCATCACATCCCAAATGCCGTCGCAGGCCAAGACAACAAACTCCCAATCCTCCGTGATGTCACGCACCTCCACATCCGGATCGGCTGTGACAATTTGATCTTCCGGCTTCCTTGTGCTGTCCTTTTTGTACATGAAATCCCCTAAAGCTCGGGAGAGAGCCAAATTGCCATTGACGCGATTAAACTCCACCCAACCACCGCCGTCTAAAATACGTTTAGTTTCGGCCTCATCGTTGGGCTTATGATCCACAGACAGCGAATGCACCGCACCCGCTATGCTGGCTATGGCCCGTGAATCTCCCGCATTGGCACAGTAAAGACGTTGCTCCTTAATCAACACCACCACGGCAGTGGAGCCAGCCATCTGCTCGCCCCACGATCCATTGTGCAGCATCTCTTTGTCGAAGTCTAGGAAAGCACGCTTCATTGCCAACTCGATCGAATTATCTGTGTACTCCGGACGCTTGGTGATGAACTTGTGCAGATGCTTGCCCGCAAATTTGGATACCGCTGCACCACCATGTCCATCATACACGGCAAAGAAAGCCGCACCTGGGTCATCGGGTAAGGCCAAAATATGGGTATGGGCGTCCTCCATCTCGACACGCCATCCCTGCATACAACTGGACCCCACACGGTACGCAGCATTCTGACAGCAGGCCGAATCCTTGGTGGTCACCGGTTCCGAGAGTGTTTGACCCATGATAAACTTAAAAAACGAGTGAGCCATGTCAATCTGGATGTTGACCCGCGCTCTGGCTTAGCGTGATGATACTCACTTATTGGAAATTATTTTTTTTTATTACTGTATTGCCCGCCTATATAATGTTGATTTGTTTTTAGTGGTTTTTGTTTTTGTTGACTTACTTAGCTTACTTGAACAAAAAATTGGGCGTGTAAGACGAGATTTTGGAATATTGGGCAAGACTGATTTAACATCGTCTACTTTTCGATAAAATTAAAAAGGGGGGAAATTGTTATAACTTGGAGAAGGTCCAAAGATAATACATTTATCTTTAATGGTCTTCTCAGTTAATTGACCTTTGCTTACCAAGGTAGAACCGAAACAGAGAGTTTTCAATAGGCTAAAAAAAGTTAAGTAATAAAAATTAAGTAGGAAAATTCAAGTATATACGATCTCAAAATCTGACTGAGTTCGATGTTTCCAAATCTGGGAACTAAATTTTCATTTTAAGTTAAATTTTTTACGACCTCTACAAATATTTTTCATTTCTTCTTGAAATTTGGGTTAATCTGATTTCGTATCTTTTATCAGTTTTGTTATATCACCTTTAGCTTCCAAGATAATATTGTAAAGTTTGCATTTTTGGCGACATTTTGAATTATTGGACCAATATACACTTAACAAACAGACTGTTTACCACTTAAATTATCACTCCATATATCAATGCTTCGTACAAAAAAATTTATATCACGCTCTTAACATCGCCCAGGACTGTTAAATAATCTCAGGAACTATAAGAGATAAAGACACGTGCTTTGGAATGGTAATAGGTCTATACCAGGGTGTCAAACCGGAACCCGAACCGGAACCGTATACCGAAAAGAACCGATTGAAACTCAGAACCAGAACCGTAACCGGAACTGCTATTATTTATTTTTTGCGTACCGGTATTTCGGAACCTTTATTTTTGGAACCGAAATGACCGAAAAGAACCGAAACATTGTACCGGTACAGTTTCGATTCTGAGTTTTTTTTGGTTATTTCATTTTTATTGCTTCAATCAGGGATTTCTTCAGGGTAAAACGCAGGGTAAACGTAAGCAAAAACTTACAAATGTAAAGTAAAGGGACCATCTGGTATTTACTGAAATTTTCAATAAAAATAACAATCTTATTTATCTTATTTCGTTGCATATAATTTGATTCAATAAATTACAAATATTATTAATTTATCCTTAATTTTTCCATTTACTAGAGATATGAATTAATAATTGTCCCAAATGGACTTAACCTAATAGCAGGGTTAAATTGTGATCGGTAACGTTATCTGAAAACAGTTTATTTAACATTTCATGAGAAATCAAAAGATCTTCTTGCTCTTCTATTATTAGGACATTTTATTCTGAGGTAAAGTTTATTATGTTTAATTTTCCTTCTTAATAACTACTTTTTGTTGTGTAGGTTGCTATCATTTCTATTAAATCTTCGGATTAAAGGATTTTTAAATTATACCGGTTCATACCGGTACGTACCGGTATACCGAAATAAAAACCAAGGTACCGGTACGGAACCGAATACCGAAATAAACTAGAACCTAAACAGAACCTTTTACCGAAACATTAGTTTCGGTACGTACCAGAACCGGAACCGGAACCTAAATTCGATTCGGTTTAATTCCCTGGTTTATACCATATACAGATGAAGACTGGTTCAGATTTAGAAAATTTTCCCCAAAAACCGCAAAAAATCAGGGACCGGATATAACAGTTACTGGTAACTGGTAAAACATAATTAAACAGTTATATTGCAATTTTTATATAAAAGTTTTGAATTAAGAATTATTAATCGATTTTTATTTTAAAACTCCGGAAATACCAATTTTTTTATGATTTTTATTTTATTACTCAGCTCATAACAATTACACTAGTTTACAAAAATAAAAAAAATAAAGGCCCATTAAAGCTGTTATTTTTTAATGATGTACTTTGGAATGCTGAGCTCAAAAATTAATTTCAAATATTTTTGTATGGATACGTTTTTGAGTTAGAATTTTTTTCAGTTTTTTCGGTAGGTACCCTTACATTTTATGACATATCTCGAGATAGAAACTGTAGATGTCATCAAGCAAGGTATTAATCTAAAGGGTATGCAATATTCAATAATCTAGCTGAAGATCATTTTCCAATCGGCTTAGTAGTTAAAATGCTACAAGCTAAAATATTTAGAAAAAATCGATTTTTTTCTCAATAACGTGCAAATTTTGTTTTCCTAAAATCTGTTGAAACTGATAAAAATAAATTGTTTTTTTCTTTTGTTCTTACGAATAGCACTTCTACGAAGAAAATAAGGCATTGGTAATGAATATCTATGGATAAATAAAGGAGCTGTGAGCAATTGAGTAAAAGTACTAACAGTCAAATTTCATTGTTTTATGTATTTATTAAAAAATATTTTTATTTTTTCTTCGTTTTTGGCCTTGCTCTTAATTTTTTCTGTGATTTGGCTTCTATTGGAACTCTTACATTGAGCAAAAAGCAAAGTAAAAAAAAAATTTTTTTTAATGAACACGTGAAATAGTCAAATTTGACCCTAGTTTTTTCACACAATTGCTTACAACTTCGCATTTATCCACAGATTTTCGTCATCAACGCCTTACTTTCTTCGTAATAGGGCAATTTGTAAGAATAAAAGAAAAAACAATTTTTTGATTTTTATTTTCAACCATTTACAGATTTTAGAAAATCAAATTTTTCACGTTTTTGAGAAAAAAATCATTTTTTTAAAATATTATTGCTTCTAACTTTTAAACTACTAAACCGATTGGAAAATGTTCTGTGACTAGATTATTGGAAATTGCATAACCTTTTGATTAATCCCTTGCTTGACTTCATCTAAAGTTTATAACTCGAGATATGGCTTAAAAGGTATGGGTACCTACCGAAAAACTAAAAAAAATTCTAACTCAAAAACGTATCCATACAAAATTTTTTGAAATTCATTTTTGAGATCAGCATTCCAAAATACATCATTAAAAAATAATGGCTTCAATGGGTCTTTTTCGCTGTAAACTAGTGTTATTTTTAATTTTTATACATTTTTTTCAGATGATAAAAAAGTCATCAATAAAAATCATTCAGTGACATTTATTTTTTATGTCATAATATAAAAGTCATTTGTCAACGAGATGGCCGACAAACTGACTGGTCTTGGTACCACTACTCAGCTACAAAATTCCACAGAAAACGGAAGGCTAAACTTATGTACAAAACACTGGGCCTTATCGATTACCCTTCTCGAGCTGATCAAAAATATGTTTACATTTTGGTCTTCAATGGCTCTTTCAATGTTATATATGCAAATGACTTTTATGCGATGCCTTAAAAAATTAAAGTCAGTGAATAATTTTTATTAAAGACTTTTATAAATAAAAGTCATCTATAACAGTTATCATGTGAAGAAAATTTATAAAAATCAAAAATAATTGTTATGAGCAGAGTAATAAAATAAAAATCACAAAATAATTTGTATATCCCGAGTTTTAAAATAAATGGTAATAATGTAATGTAATGGTAAATAATGACTTGTTTGATAAAACTTAAACTGTTACGGTCCCTGCAAAAAATTGAAAAAGCCACAATTTTTAAGTTAGTTAAAATATATTAACTTAGGCCTAATATCAGTCTTATCTGAAACGTCCAATAAGATCGGCTTAACAACTTGTAAGTTTTGGAAGAAAAATGCTTTCAGTCATCCAAAAGGCAGCGAGTGGGGGGCCAGCGTTAAGCAAACTGCGTAGTGGCTGCGGCGTCACACAGTGGCGCCCGTAGAGCAAATAGGTTGCAAAAATAAAAAATTTCAAGAGCGCCTACCAAATTATGAATGAACCCATCTTATAGCGTTCAAGGATCAAATACGCCACTCTTAATAATTCATCTCTGAGGCATGTGAAGTCACGAAAAGATCTTCAAAATTGTGGGAGGCATTTTCCAAATTGCGAGGGTGGCAACTCATCTGTCGTTCATCTGATCGGGAAATAATGTACGGTGGATCGATGAGTAATGATGAATAAAATATATTTCTAGAAGGTTCAAACACTCTATCCTCGAAATTGTGGGATATATGACAAATTTTCCAAACTTCATTACCGTTCATCTGTTCGGGAAACATTGTATGGTGGGTCGATAAATATTGATGAGGGAAATAATTCTCTATAAGGTTCTAACAAGCCAACTGCAAAATTGGAGAAGATATACGGTTTTTTCATATTGCGGGGGCGGGAGGGGGTGTGGCAAAAATTTAAAAAAACTTGATCTGCGTGCAGACGATCTAGGTGTTTATACAGACAGACGGACATTCCGCACGAACTTAGTATACCCTTTTTACTTTACGAGTAACGAGTATAATTAATAAAAGTTAAGATATACCTTGTCTAATGAATAGTAAAAATTATTTTGAAAAAATCTTTAAAAAAAATATATTTGTTTTTAATGTTTTGGATAATAATTTTAAAACATTAAATAAGAAACAAATTTAATATAAAAAAAATTTTAATTTTTTTTGTTACAAACAAATAGATTTTTCCAAAAATGTTTACTTTAATAACCCATAGGTTAGCATCTAGTATGGGTGCTACCCCCTTTCAAACATAGGTCGAAGGTTATCTAGAATTTGCCATTTAAATTATTCAATTATTTTATTTGGTTCAAAAGTTATGATTTTTGGAACGAAAAAACTCAAATGGCGCCACTGTGCGACGTAGCAAAATTCGTTCTGTAAGAACATGAGGAACCCAAATGTCAAGCATCGGACATAATCCTAGACGTTTCATGTGCTTGTGAACGGTCGCATTAGACAAATGAAATTTGTCAGGAATCTTTCGAGTTGGTATTCGACGATATGCATCGACGAACGACTTAATTTTATTAGCAAGGACTGGTGCATCCTCAAGATCGAAATTGCCGGAACGAAATTTTGCAAATCAATTTGGCATTGGCGTTTGGTCAACACATCTTCTCCGTACACATCACAAAATTTTGCATTGCATTTTTACCCTTTTGATAGTAAAACAGTAAAATATGCCGAAAATGCCGTTTTCAATCTTCCATCTTCGATGTTTAGTTGTTCATCCTTTTACTAGGCCATTTTCCAAGTTTTTTTTTTGGCAATTTAGCCCTTTTTCCCCCATTAAAACTACATTTTGAAGTTCATTTGATAATTTTGTGTTTTTATATTTTGTTTTTTTTTTTTTGTTTTTCTTTCTTTTGTATTTTTATATAATTTTGATAGCGTTCGTTTCCATATACACGTACATACATATAATTTTATACATATATAGTGTATATATATATATATATATTCTTGTTCTTGTTAATATATATAGACATTTAGTTTGTAATTGTTGTTGTTTTTGTTGTGGTAGATTACTACACGTTTAACCTTTTAGGCATATGTACGAGAGTATGTATCCATAATTATGTAATGTATCTGTGTGTGTGTGTGTGATTTTGTGTGTGTGTGTGAGCCATCTACTTTCCATTAAAGTTAAGTTTACTCTTTAAAGTGTAAAGACACTAAATTTCACAATGTTCGATTTGTTGTTGTTCTCTATTATTAGCTACAAAGAGAATATATTCAAGCCAGAGTTTTAGCCGAAAGTCCAAGTGAGAAATGGTAGGGGTGTGGGTGGGAGGGAGGGAGGGATAAGCCCCGTTACTACAGGGACTCAAAAGTGTGGAGTAAGTGTAAGTGTATGTTGTGTGTGTGTGTGTGAGTATGTAAATAATTTACGAAAATGTTGGATTGGTTTATATATCGTATCTATATATATATATATGTATTATAAAATCTCTAAACAGCCATAAAAGTCAAAAGTTCTTAATCATTATGTATTATCAATTATCTAGATGCCCTTCCACTTTGCAAGGTTAGTTGTTGAAATCGGAACTCGATTGTTATAGGTTTTCCTTCATGTTATTTTTGGGGTCCGGGTAGGAGGGAGGGAGATATACATAAATACAAATTTGCGGCTCATTGTGTTTGGTCTTGGATTAGTGTTATTAATGGTATTATTTATCGATATACTAAATGGCTTGGCTTTAACATTGAATTTACTTGGGTTTTCTTTTGCTCGAAAAGGTACGCATATCTGGTTATAATTGTTTTTTGTTTTTGATTCGCATACAACTAAATGCTAATATCGTTAGCTTATCAATTACAATGCTAAATGTATCGGTGTGCTTGGTTTTGTTTTTTTTTTTTTAAAGATATATATATTCATATTTAGATGTATATATAATGTATTATTTTGCAGTTGTTGTTTGTTTTTTAAAAAGGACACCAAGTAAAAACATTCAGTACACATTCATAGATATTAGATACAAAAAAGTGAATACTTTGCATTTGTTAAGGTTAGGTGAGTTAAGGTGAGTTTTTGACTTGACATACATAAGTTAAATGACGGGATCGCATCTGGGATCCACGTCTCTCGTTGGTGATCGAAGCAATTTCCATTTGCGGGATTTTCTGGTTTGGGACAAGGAATGTACAATGTGTTTGCTCTTTCCATTTTCGCCCGGCAATTTCGTTGTCTAACCCAAAAAAAAAAAGTAATCGTTTTTCTTAATCTTAAAAATCTTAGGTACATTGCTACACAAGGAGACAAGGTATGTATGTTATATGCATATGCTATTTTATATGTTTGTATTGTATGATATATGTATGAATATGAACTTGGTGCCCACAAAAAATCTTATGTCTAGTCTAAATATGTGTGCGCGCTTTGATTATCGGTCTCTGGTTTTTTTCCTTTCGTTTCCGCGAAGCCAAGAAAGATTTTGACATTTTCCTCTACTCCCCTATTGGCTATATGGTATTTAGACATACTTACTCCCTATTATTCCCATATTGTTTTGTGGTATATATATAAAAATATTTAAATTCTTCAATTTGAAACTGCGCAAGTTAGATTTCGTTTTCTACGTACATTACACACAGATCTGTCTATATAAAAAGCAAATCCCAATAAAGTGCTCTTCGCTATGCTTTAAAACATATTGTTTCGATTACATTGTGTTGCAACATCACCCAGTACTACAAGATTCTTCTATGAAATCATTAAAAAGGTACAATCAATTTTGTTCTTCCTTAATTCCATAATGAATAATGATCTTCTGCTCTAGCTTCTCTAGTTACATATTAATTGTTATACTTATCGCCTATACATATATGTATCATATATAACCGTATATTGTTGTTACTTTTCTTGGTTTTTTAGGTAGGAAATATGCTAGTCTTATAAATTTCACACATCAACATTTGTTTTTGGTTAAGATTTTTGTTTTTTGTTCTTGATTTTCTCATATTCGAAATATTTGTTGTATTTAATAAAATATATATTTATATTTTGTTTATCGTATTTATATATATATATATATATGTAAATATCCGTAGTTTTAATTTAAAAACATCTAATATCAATCCGAACCACAATTTTCAAGTGTTCTAGTTTTTTGTATTTTTGTTTTTAAAGAGTTTTGTTCAAAGTGAAAGAAAACACGTAGAGAGCTTTTTAGTATTTATTATAATTAAATGTTCTATATACCCGCCTACTACATTTACATATAAGTGTTATGCCATAGAGAGTCGGTACTAAGCAAGTTGGCTGTTTGTTTTTTTTTTTTTTTTTTTTTTTGGTGTACGGTTTTAGATCCTGCTTAAAAGAAAGAAATCTAAGTATGGACGGGTTTTTATCAATCTTGTTTGTCAACTTCAAATGGTTTCGCCTTCTTTTGTTCTACTTGTTCTTCAATTTGGTGTATGTCTACAATTTGATTAGACGATAGATTATCGTGGAACCAACATACATTCAAGTATGATATATGGTTCGATTTGTTTTAATCACTTACTTAGGACTGTTGATATCTTTCTTGAATTGGAAAAATTGTAGAATATAAAAATACCGTCATATTTATGCGTCGGCTTGTGTGCTTGCGAATTTTCTTTCAAAATGTGGATCCTAACCGCAGTTTTTATGTGATGTTGCCTTTAGTTATCATTTGGTTTTTGGTTTAAGTTAATTACACTAGGCTACAAAGTTTAGCTTAAAGAAGAGGTGGTAGTAATACTAGTTGATTTTCCTGCCCTAACACGAATCTCTTTTTGAGTTTGCTTTATCAAGTCTCGTTATTTGTTAATTTAAGCTTAAAGTATCAGTATCATCATTTAATCGAATTTTCCATAAAATTATCGTCTAGTACTACTTCTTAGCTTAAACATGAAATTTTGCCAAACAATTTTCAGATATACCATTTTAAATTTATTTGTTCGAATCGATAAAATGTTATTTTAAATGTGGATGCCCATAAGTATGCAGTGCTATATTGAATTGAAATATAAATTTTAAAAACCTGCTATTCCATAATTAGGGCCGTTTTCTTATGTTCCTGGTTTTCAAATCCAGGTGCTTTTTGGATAACATTAAGTAGCCTACTTTTAGGTCGCTTTTAAATGGCTATGTTTGTGTCTACCAGACAGGGAAGCGATTTAAAAACGAGGCCTAAAAGAAGGCAACATATATTTTCTCAAAGCACCTAGTTTTAAAAAGCATGAAGATGAGAAAAAAGGACCTAAGAGCCGTTTTCTCCACTTCATGTTTTTATACACTTGAAAAGTGTATATTAATTTTGCCCAGAAGTTTGTAACGCATAGAAATATTCATTTCCGACCCTATAAACTATATATATTCTTGATCAGGACGACGAGCCGAGTTCATTTCCGCTTGTCCGTCCGTCCGTCCGTCCGTCTGTCTGTCTGTCCGTCTGTCTGTCTGTTTCTACGCCTCTCAGTTTTAAAGCTATCGAGCTGAAATTTTGTACAGAGTCTTCTTTTTGCTGCACGCAACTAATATGTCGGAACCGGCCGGATCGGATGACTATATCTTATAGCTGTCATAGGAACGATCGGTCGGAAAATAAGTCTTAGTGAGAAAAACTTTTTTATTTTCTATTGTAGCATCACCAATCTTGGTATATATTAGTTTTAGATGATTTTACATATTTGTGAAAAAATTTATTAAAATCGGATGAATATAGCATATAGCTGCCATATAAACGGTCGGTCAAAAAACTAGTTCTAGTGGAAAAAACTTTTTTATTTTTCATCGTAGCGTCACCAATCTTGGTATATATTAGTTTTATATGCGTTAACACAATTCTGGAAGATTTTATCAAAATCGGAGGACTATAGCATATAGCTGCCATAGCACCGATCGGTCGAAAAATGTGCTTTACTAAGAAAAGTTTTGTTTTATGGTATCAAATTTTTGTTATCAATGATTTAAAAATTTAAAATATCTGATAACTTTATCCTGTATATATTTTACCGGTTAAATCAGCTGGAGTAAAGTTTTTCAAGTGTATTAAAACTTCGGCACAGTCGAAGTTAGCTTTGCCTTCTCGTTTAAATATAGGTGGATATTAAAAAATGTGTTGCCTACTTTTAGGCCGCATTTAAATCATACGCTGGTCATTGTAGACATATATATTTTAAAAGCTGCCAAAGAGTAGGCAACACAAATTTTCTGAATATCCACCTAGATTTTAAAAACCTGAAGATGAGAAAACGGCCCTACACCAACCCAAAGCTTTATACGCGCAAAACTCAGGAAAAATAGCAACGACAAACGGAAATGAACTCAGCTTGTCATGCTGATCAAGAATATATATACTTTATGGGGTCGGAGATGCTTCCTTCTATGCGTTTTACACATCGTGACAATATTAATATATTCTCTGCAAGGGTATACAAATTCGAACACACTTATTCAAAATGGTTTATCTTCTTTAGAAAAAATCGTAGAAATGTGTGTGATAATTTATTTTTATGCTAAGGAATAGTATTCTACAATTATATTAAGAGATATAGGTTGAATGATGAATTTGTACCAACTTGAGAACTAAATTTCCAAAAATCCTGACATAATGAAGTATTTTGCCAAACTGATTCGTGTTTAGGACCGAAATCATCTATAATCACCACCACTCCTTCTAGTTATAAACTGTTGTCTTGTGTAATATTGGTCAAGTACTCGGAAGAATCTTACTTTTCTCGATCTTTTTCAGGATAATACATGATTTCCTGATCGATTACTTAAACCATAGAACGTCAGCGTCGCAACCAAAAAAGCAGCCCAATCGTTTAGTCTATATTTCACTAGCCTGTGGTAAGATACCAATATATATATTTGGCTAAGAAGTGACCACTGCAGCGCGGGCAGAATTGACTTCCGAAGTTGCTAGTTCAATTTGATAAATCAAACCAGTAAGAAAATCTGTCAACCCCGACTGTAATATACTCTGTACTTGTTTGTATATAACTGATAACTTTAAGGTGTGTGGGACACACTATCTGTGCAAGTGCTGCCCATCACGATTACGGCCAGTGCTGCCCAGCGTAACTATTTGATTTGCTTATAGCTCGAATATCGTTCATCTGATCTGGAAACGGTGTACGGTGGATCGATAAGTAATGATGATTTAAATATATGCCCAGAAGGTTCAAACAATCTGTCGTTCAAATTGTGGGAGATATGAGATTTTTTCAAGTTGTGGGGGTGGCAACTCTACTAGCGTTCATCTGATCGGAAAACGAAGTATGGGGGCTCGATAAGTAATGATGAGTAGAATATATGTCTAAAAGGTTCGAACAACCTTACTCCAGAATTGTGGAAGATATGAAGTCTTTTTCAAATTGCGGGGGAGGCAGGGGGCGTGACGAAAATCCAAAATAAACGCGATCTGCCTACAGGTAAAAGATTAATATGTTCCATGCACTTCAACTCTTACCATCTCTGAGATCTGTTTGTTCATACGGATCTTCGGAACAGATGGTTCAAGGTTGCTTCGTAATATATCGAAACGACATGGTCGATTTTGATTCACCGCCAGTAATTTCTATCGATAGCTGTCAAAAAATGTAAGTATTGACTGTGTGGCCCTGGTTTTGCGTGTTTGTAGCCCTGAGGTTCGATGATTTATAGCGCATGCGAAAGGGTGCCCTTTAGCTGCGCTATCTTGAATTATTGTATCATGATTAAAGCCTAACACTTCTTTAACGACGGAAAAAAACTTACGAAAGTTCAAAAAAAAAATTCTAGGAATTATTTAATGAATTTTACAGCGGTCTGCTGGCTTAGGTGTTATCTTATTGTGAAAAAAAATATATAAACCATCTCTAGTTGAGAAGAAAATTGTAGTTCCATATTTTCAAAAAAGGTTAACTATTATATATTTGAATTTTTGAAATGTTAATTTAAGATATCAACAGTTCTAGTAAGTGCATCCAATATATATATTCATTTTCGTATTAATTACCTAACTTTGTTGTTTTGGTGTTCAGTTAAATGCTCAAAGATTTTACATTTAAGACAAAGCAACAAATTCGTTTTCTTTTAAAAAAACAAAGCTCATCAATTGTTGGGTGTTCTTTTGCAAATTGGTCATCAAAACTAAGCGCTCTTTTTATTTTATTTGTGTGTGGAAGGGTATTCGCAAAACTTAATTAATCCGACAATCCGTTGACAACTTCAGAAACCTCTGGTTGGTCATTAAACTAAAACTAATTAGCTGAGGACAAAGAGATATCAATCTATGCAAATTGTTCATACTATAATATAATATTGCACACATTTAATTCAAGTTTAAATATTTAAAATTATTTACTTTTTCTTCTGGTAATTTGGTGGGATATATGTTGTTGTATTTGTTTGTTGTTCTTGTTGATGTTGTTGAAATCATATGACAAAATAATCATAAAATCAAAATAAAACAAAACCAAAATCAAATTATGCTGTCGTTATTAGGATGTATTATATATTTATGATTTTGTTTGTTTAGGACATAAGTAAATATAATATTTATATATATATATATATAGGTATATATGATAATAGTAAGTAATGTGTGTGGTATTGTATGTTGTGTTTAGATATACATATTAATGTTTAAAAAAGTTAAGTGAATACAAATTAAAATATATTGTTTATATAGAAGAAAAAACACAATATTAAAATAAAGGCAACTCATTTTTTTTTGGTTTTCTTTTTTTGATTACAAATACAAGTACATTGAAACATCGATCAAAAGTTGTTGTTGTTGTTGTTGATATATATAATAAGTATTTGGAAATTGTTTTGTTTAAGGCTACACAGTTAAAACATTATTTGTTTGTATGTCTTAAATAGAAATCGATATATGCATATGTCTGTGTGTGAGTGTTTAGTATAAATTTACTTGTTGTTGTTGTTTGTTTGTTGGTTTTAAGTCTATTAACGTTTCGTTTTTGTTACATTTAAAGCGTTCTTGATTTTTTTTGTTTGCTTCTCTAAACATTGAGTAGAAAGTGAAAAGTTTTTGTATAATATATATATATATTATTAGTGCTTGGTTACGCTTATATTTAATAAAAATAAAGAACAAAACAAAACACAAAATTTTTAAATTTAAATGGTCCATAAAATTTCTATATATATATATAAAAAAATAATCTAATTACCAAGACTGCAAACCTTTACTGAAATTTTTTGAGTAGAAACCCGATGTCATGCATGGAATCCAAAGATTTGGTTAAAACCTGGATTCATGGCTTATTAGATTGTTGAATTCAAGATATGACAAAGGATGCGTCCTATTTTTAAATCGAACCTGGTTGCCCCAATGGGCTTTTGGACGGTAGGATTTCTACATAAATCTGCCAGATTTTAAAATACAATTTTCAATTCAATATTTTACAATTATTTAGCAGGTCAAAAAGAGTAGATTGGGTTGTCTTTGGACCGGTTTGCAGCCTTGTCTTTAACTTTTCCAACTATTTGTTTTTAGTACTTTGCTTTGATCTAAAGAATAAACACAAAAAAAGAGCCAAAAATTCAGGCTTGACTTAAGATTATTTGTCTAATTTTTAGCTGCTTGCTGCTCAAGTTCTTCATGTTGTTTATTGTTTATACACAAAATATATAAATCGTTATCGTATATATATATATATATATCTATATCGTATATTCACAACACTAACGTTTCTTATTTACGATCTACAAAAATGTTGTTTGTTGTTGTTGTTTTGATACTAAAAAGTTTGCATATGTTAAACTTATGTTTTTGCGGTTGTTTTTTTTTTCTTCTTCTGCATACTAAATAGTTAACATATGTAATTCATATTTCGGTATTTTTGTATCTTGGTTAATATATAATTAATTTGTAGTTCCTTTATTTACGGCTAATTACGTTGACGACCAAAAATTCTGCACGCATTTTTTTTGTTATTTTCTTTTGTTAAAAACTACATCACAATAATTATATGCTAGACTTTCAAATAGAAGTTTGATTTTTCATACATTCATTCATTTACTTTTTTTTTTTGTTACGTTTACTACAATTTTCGTGCCCGCTAAAAACTGGTTGAGTTCTTGTAATGAAATGTATTAGCCATGGGTTAAATTTTTTGTTATCATATATCAATAATAGGAAGTGCCACGGTTCGATCCACTAGACAAAAAAAAAACACATAGACAAGTTAAGGACTAACTACAAAATAGTTTTAAGAAACCTAATTAACAAGATACGTGTGTATAGGGTATAGGTAGTTCATATTTCTATATTTTTATATATATATATAGTAGGGGTTGTAGTAAGCATTGGTTTGTACATGTAGAAAAAATTGCATACATATTATATACTATTTACACACAAAAACAAAGTATGAAATTAAAAGTAAATCTCTGCGCTTAGGGGTAGGAGATAAGGATTTAAAATTTATAATTAAATTAGAAACATTTTCAAAAGTCTAACAACTGTTCAATTACGGCTAGATTGCTTGATATTTTGTACTTTAGTGAACATTCTCAAAAAGGGGATTGGATTTTTTTTTTTTTTGTATCAAATCTTGGGATGTTTTGACCAAAAAACATATGAGTAATAGTTAGAAGAAAGTTGAAAGTGGCAAAGGACCAACAAAAGAGTTAGTGCTATGCGAATACAAACATTTTACACCAGTTTTGTTTTACTTGAATGGCAAGTTCTACAAATTTAAACATTTGTTGAGTTTAATCAAGAATTTCCCATTAAGCTTAAATTTTCGATACTTTTTTTTATAGCAGGGATGCCCATAGCTCGCTTACGACAGAGCACACACAAATACATATGAGGAAAATCATTTGTAAATGAACAACAACCACTAGAAAGAGAAGGAGATACCGGGTGCTGTGTGCTGTTGCTCATCTGTGTGTCTATAGCTTCGCGCATTGCAAAAACAATTGAGCTTCTAGAGCATAGTCTTTGGGCACCACTTGTTTTATAGTCTTTCGAACGTAGCTATTCGTTTTACACTCAAATCAAAAGTAAAGTCGCATAGGTATAGATTAGCGGTGGGCACCAAAATACCACTAAAGGGCGCAGCAACAACAAAATGTATACAATTTCGCTTTAAGCGGAATAACGGGACGGACTGCGAGGGAGCAGTGGGCTACTAAGTGACTATCGCTAGTATAGATCATATTTAGTTCCTATCAAGGGTGCAAAACTTCAAAAGCACAAAACTTAAAGCATAAACTAGCCAAATCTAGATTAAACTTGCGCTGCTTTTGTGGTTGCTTCGAACAGCGGCTGCGAACAGCTGATCTTTAGGTTTTTTAGAACAAATTAGTATCCAACATCGCACATATATCAAGGTTTCAAGAAACCCTGAGCCGAAACGGTTTGTTGAATTAGTTCTTATAATAAAACTAAAAATACGATATCCAAGTTCAAAAAAGGAAGGCCAAGATGAGTACTAAATAAGATAAATAAGGCTGCGTTCAAACTGTAAGACGCATGAGACATGGCTTGCCTTGTTTTCATTGTGAGAAACTTTTCATTTGACATTCAAAACAATACAATATATAGGGTTACTAGATTATCATGTCTCATGCGCCGAAAAATGTGAACTCAGCCTATTACGAGGTATTTTAGTTAGCTCTTCAATACACAGTGTCAACTTAACTCAAGGTACCTCTTGTTTTTACACTTTGAAAGCGAATCAATAGAAAAATCGGTGTTACAAACTAGAAAATGGCGCGGGAGTTCCGGACCCAAATTCTAATAGTTCCTCAGGCTGATCAGAAAATATTTTAAAACTTTCGGAATGATTTTATAATTTTCATATAGGGCACACTTTTTCGAATTCAGAGTCGATTTTCGACTAACCGTTTCTATTTTGACAAGCAAATCCGGCCGTCCTTTTTGTGTGAAATGAATTTACTTTGCATTGAGCTATCGGTTTCAACCGCCAGAACAATTCCGTGGTTACACTTAATTCTAATCTAGAAGCCGTAGATATAGTTGACACCTTCTATATGCTAATATGAAATTTCAACTCGAAAAAAAAACGTTTAATGCCTGATCTCAGATGACATAAATTTTATTTTCGGCACAATGCTTCATATAAATAAGACAGTTGCTCAAAAGCATTCTAAATTCAAAGCTTTACAAAAGTGTTTCTATTCAAATAAAGCATTGTGACGAAAATAATTTTTATGTCATCTGAGATCAGGCAAACCAAAATTTGGAACATGGACGATAATTTAAAAAAAAATTATCTTTGAAGGTTCGTGTCTCTCAGAATTCGTGACAAATCGATTATTTTCGCGGGAGTCTCAAACATTTTTAGGGAGCTCCGGTTCGCAAGTTTCAACAAAAATTAACAAATGGTTAAGGTTCGAAAATTAAACGTTCTAAATCTTTGATTTGAACCATTAATTTAAACCGAAACGAATAATGGTTACTTTTTTTTGTAATTGCTTGTCCTGAAAGCTATATTTAAGTTACGTTAACCGTTGTAACCGATATTCCATAACCATAGTAAAATCGTATCGGAAATATAGCAATCGGCAAAATCAGTTACCGATAGCACACCTCATTAAATTCGGTTTTAATCTTTAGTTCGAACCTTGGTTCGGATTAAGATTTACCCAAGTGAGCTTCAAAATCGCGGACAAATGTTTGTACATATTTTTTTTAAATAAAAGCAATAATGACAGAGGAAAATTGGGAGCTTCATTGCAATTTAAGCTTTTTAGTCTATTCAAAATATTTCCAATAAACTTTTAAATCGAGTATCTAAAAATAAAACATTGGGCTATTAGGGGTGACGATTTTTATTAATAATTCTTAGCGTCTTGCTAGAATTGTTAATAAAAAGTGATTTTACTTGATTGACAATTTGATTACTGTGTCCCACAATATCAACCAAATAACATAAAGCCGCGAAATAGTTTTTCGGAAATTTTGGTTCGTAACAGCTATTTTTTCATACGTGCTTCGGTATAAGGTTTGGTTCAAATTAGAGATTTAAACTTTAATTTAAACAAACAATGGATATGTCACAGAATAGTAAATATAGACTCAACGATTGCTCACTGGACTGTCCGTCTCGCTCTAACCACAGTGTTTTCCTATGTTTCTTTGAGTAAATTTTTTACATGCGTACTATCGCTAAACATCACTCAAAATTCAGAGATTTAACTCTAATACTTCATGCTCCGTGGATAGGCTATCCGTAACTGATTTTGTCGATTGCTTTATTTTTGGGTATGATTTTACAAGGGTTATGAAAAATCGGTTACGTAACGGTTAACCGAACATAACCGTTATTCGTTACTATTTTAATCTCTGGTTCAAAGTAATGAGAAAAGGGTCGAAGCGTTTCGGGTTAAAACTGGTTTAAAGACCGATAACTGAGGGAACTTTTGTATTCTCCTATTTTTGCACATTTTTGGCTGATCTAAGCAATTTGAATTTTGAAAAAACATGCTGGGCATTGGTGAGTTAAAGATACTGTACATATTCAGAAGTACTAATAAATTTTAAGAATTTTTAACTGATTGTTTCCAAATCAATGAAATTTATGAAATAGAGTTCAAGTAGGAACAAAGAAATTAGTTATCGAGATCAAAATACTGATATTTATCTTTAAAGAATAAATTCAACGTATACTTAAAACTCTATTGAAACTATAATTCATATGTTTTTTGTAGCTTAACTTTGAAAATTATATGCTCTACAATGTTTCACACTTCTTACATTGGTATTGAAATTTCTTTTTTTTTTGTAGGGATCTGACATTATAAACCCTCATCAAACGCAGAGTTATTAAAAAAAAATTCACACATAAACGTTACCCTGACTGAATATTTATCAATCATGCCACCATAAACGATTTTATATCATTATTTAGTAGTCAGTTTTTTCTTAGTTTTGACACCCATCAAAAAAATGATTAAAATTGTAATTTTTCATATGTACATTTTGCCTCTTAAACTATTTGTTTAAACTTAGTTTAGTATTGTAATGGTATTTTGTTGGTTGGTAATTTCTATGAGTGTGTGTGTTTTTGTGTGTGTATGTGTGTGTGTGTGATTATGTGGCTTGTAAAATAATCCTTTTAGTATCCAACTATCCCTATTATCTATATATCGCATGCTTAGATTTATGTTTTCGGTTTGTTAAGATATCTAAGTTTAGGTTCCTATATATTTGCTTGGTTTTGCTAGTAAGGTTTTTGCGGTATGTTTGTTGTTGTTTGTTTTAGTAATAATTTGTTATCATATTTTGTTTTCGGTTGTGTAAAAGGCAATTGCATAACATTTCGCATTTGTTGTTTTAGTGGCTTTTTATATATTTTTTTTGTTGAGGTACTTTCTAAAAGTCTAAAAATTCTATTTTTATTTGATTTTTTTTTTACTTTTTTTTCTCTGTTCCACTTTGCAAAGTGTGTGTGTGTGTGAGTGTGTGTTGTTGGATGTAGGTGTATTAAATTGCATTTAGTATTCTGTATCATAATAGTATTACATATGCATATGTATATATCATGTTGAATATATATATTTGTATTTATATATACTTATTGAAGTTTATCATAAAATATACAACACACATAATGAAACGCTTTAGGTTTTTTTTTCTGACTTATGGTTGTTTTTTTTTTTTTTTGAGAAAAATTCAAATTTATAGAAAAGTGTAGTTGTTAGGACCTATGCATAGAATTAATATTGTTTACAACTTTTGTTGTTTTTTGTTTTGTTTTTGTTTTTTGTAGCATTTTACACTGTAACCAAGTGTAGAAATGCTTTACATATATATTAAAAAAATTATATTAAATAATAATAATAATAATAATAGAATGCTCAAAAGGCTTTCGATTGCTAATAAAGCATTAAACAAATTTTTGTTAAAAAGCGGCGATGACAAATTCTTAACGTTTGCGGCGAGTTTTTCTAGTTGTTGTAGATGATGAGGTTGCTCCTGCTGATGAAGATGTTGCTGATTGCAACATGTTGCTATTGTTTATCATGGTCTGTTGCATTAGCAACATAAACCACCAACATTGCGTTAATTGTTGCAACTCTTGACTATTGTCTGTTGTTGTATCCGCAGCCGAGGCCACAAGCGATCTAATTGGGGGTGGGAGGGAAACAGAAAATAGAAATTCATTTAGTAATTTGCAAGAAAGTTTCACACGAACAAAAAAGCCTTTAAACTGGGTTTAATGAAAAACTCTGGCTTTTGGCATTTGCGGACTCACTCGAGCATCAATCAATTCGATCAAGTTCTAGCTCAAGATCAGGGTAGGGAGGTGTGGTATTGGTTGGTTGGCATCCTCATCAACCCGTGGATGTTGTTGTAGTTGTTCTTGTTGTTGTTCACCCTGCAAGCTACTCAGCACCATACCATATGTTGGTGGGCGCAAAGTGCGCTGCATGCTTGCTGGCAGCTACCTGGGCAGGACTGAGGGGTCCAAACTGACTGTACTGCGTAGGGATTTGGATATGAGCCGGCAATGGGTGCGATGGTATGACCTGGTAAGGAAGAAAGAAAGAACAATTAATAGAGGAATGGGGATTGTCCAGTAAGATCATGTAATTCGTTTATGATTAGCTTCGGCATAATTTCAAAAGTTAATTTCTGTATTAGAATAATGTTGTATTTAATTTCACTTAAGTAGCAGAAATTAATACTGAAAAGAGTTTAGGTTCTGGTACAAAATGAGTGATTAGTATTTACCAAAAAGCAACGTATAAAAAGAACGTTGTTCTTGAATCAAGTACAAACAGTGTACGAAAATTCTTGATTTAAGTACAAAGTTCTTATATCAAGTACGATATTTTCAATCCTGAAATACTTGATTCTAGACCGTTCCAAGATATATTAAGTACATTTCAAACTATATTAAAATCTTATTCATCATTATTTTAGGTCGTAAAAGTCTAAAGTCAATCCCGATGAACTCTTCGAACAAAATTGTGCTTACTTAAAATAATAACAAAATATTTTTCCTTGAAGTTTAAGAAATTTTAAATTATTCTAATTATAAGAGTACATAAAATATGTACAAAATGCTCTTGGTTCAGGCCCATTAAGTTCTTAAGCTGTTTTTAATTTGTGCCTGAAACGATGTCTCTGTATCGAATCAAATTTGGCCGCAAAGATCTTATTGCCTTAAGCTTATCAAAGTCCAAGAAGGACAGAAATCTACCATCTATCCATTAGAAAAGTGACAGAACCAGCTGGTAATTTTAAGGACGGATTCGTGTTGAAATATTTTTCTATTGCATACTTTTTTGGCTTTTAATTTTAAGATCATTTCGTACTTAATCTAAGAAATTTTGGACTTGAATTAAGAATATGTTTTTTAAAATAAAAATTCTTTATACAAGAATGTTTGTTCTCATTTTAATGCAATTAACGGTCGATTTTGGACTCAAGAATGTTTCATAGTTAATTTAAGTACACCCAAGAACAAAATATACTTGAAATTTTAAATACAAAACGGTAAAAATTTAATCTCGATCGTTCTAGATTTCTACCAATCCTTTTTTTTCGGATTGTAGAAGGCTGAGAATTAATTCATTTTTGGGAGTTCCGGTCAAGAGGCGGGCACGTACCGTTCTGGACCTTCGGGCCTCTTCCTGTTTACTATGAGCTTCGTGCCTCATTATTGAAATCGGTATATTTTCGTGCTAAAAGCACGAAAGGCAAGAAAAGTGCAGAAGGAAACGTAAGAACAAAATATTAATAAAGTCCGATATATATTTAAAATATTTTTTACTAGAAAAAAATCGGCATTTTCGCATAAACAAACTTAGTTTTTGCCTTACATTAGCCTCTATTAGCTTTTTTAAATCAATTTAAGGATTGCTCAGAACGATTGGCGCAGCTCTCATTTAGATTAAATTATATTCTTAACCAAACATCGTCTGTTTTAAAGTTTGAATACACTTGTAAAAGCTCGCTCCAACTGATTTTACCTCAGGATATTTGGGATATACATGTCAGATTATAAAAAATCTTAAAATGTGGTTTCGTGATCAAATAGAAGTCCCGCATCCATATCTAGTCCGGTAAAGGTCTTATTTTCGCAGGTCGATAAATTGATTAGATTAATAAACATAAATTTTTTTAGAAAAACTTTTTCACGCCTATGCGTAAAACAATTTCGAAACTTTTGTGAAGGAATCTTAATAAAATTCCACCCTTTGCTCTTCTTAATTTTTTTCCGAGGAAGAAAAACGTTTTTTAATCTAATTTGCCTAGAAAGCTTTCTAGAATTATATGTGAAATTCTAGTGGGTTTTTAGCGTTGTTCGTTTGAGGCCTCAAATAGAAAGATGGGCAATTTCAGGTCAATATGAGTTTACGACATTTCATACAAAAAATTTAAAGGCTGGTTATGCTAAACCATATTAACCCCCTTTTGTGCTTTCCTCGCGCCTCACAAACATGAGATTAAAATGTAAATATTTAAAATGAGATATCGCATCTATGTATTGTATTGTCTTTGATTTAAGTCAGTTCATAATGCAATGTAGCTGCTGTTGCAGCTCTCTAATCTAAACGAATTCATTGTGCACCATTTCGAACTAGAATAATTCACCTGTCATCCTTACCTGACGGCTTGAGCTATTGTGGGCTGGCGGCGGTGCCTGTTGTAGTGCACGATTCGCATAGGCATAGGTTGGTGCTGCCTGCGATACAAAGACCGTGGGACGTCTATACATATCGCCCTGAGCATAGATATCCGGTTGTAGCATTGCTGCCGCTGCCGTAGACGAAGGTGATCCACCCAGCGGCGTGCCGGCCTGATGATGATGATGGCCATGACTGCTGTGATGATGATGCGGAGCAACCGCTGGTTGTGGCACACCGGGTATATTTGCCGGTGGCGGTGGTTGCGATGGCTGTCGATACACCTGAGGAGCACCCCACGATGGTGGTCCCACACTGGCCGCAGCAGCAGCAGCTGCTGCCGCGGCGGCGGCTGCAGCCGCTGCACTAATCGATGACGATGAAGAGCTGGAACTGCTCTTGGTATGGGCCAATGGTGGAGCCACCGCTGGTGCCACATAGCTGATGGGAGCAGCCGAGGGCGCCTCTCGTTTAGGATGTGCCAGGGGCGGAGCAGCACCGCTGGAGGTGGGTGCCCAGGACGAGCGCTTGGTATCCAGATGCTGATGTTGTTGTTGTTGCTGCTGGGGCGGTGGCGGCTGTGCCTGCTGCTGGGGAGGAGCATACTCTGGATAGAATTCGGCCGGCTCTTGCTTGGGCGGAATGTGCGGCAAACTGGCGGAGGATTGAGCCGGCACCACCTGCTGCACCTGCTGCTGTTGGTGCACTTGGGGCTGATAGTTGCACTCACTTTGGGCCATGGCCAAAATGCGTTTCTTTTGGGATTGGCCTGGCTCATACTTGATGTTGGGTTGGGGTGGCGTCTGATAGTGCGGCGTCTGCTGGGCGGGCTGCACCTGTTGCGGCTGCGGTTGCTGCTGTTGTTGTTGTTGCTGCTGATGCTGCTGATGATGATGATGCTTGGGACTGATGGCTGCGGCGGCTGTGGCATGATGACGTCGACGTGCTTCCTCTGGATCGTGGTCACCTACGGTTACGCATGGAATTACTAGCTGGACGTGCGATGCTTTATGGCGACTGAGATGCGATTGAGTTGGGGCTTGGGGCACAGGGGCAGGGACAGGGACAGAGGCGGGGGCGGGGACGGGTATATGGTGCTGGGAGGGGCAGCTAAACTGTGTGGATATGGAAATGGAGGATGGGTTTGGAAGCTGACTATGATGGTGATGTGACAGTGGCTGTTGTGGATTGGAAGTGGATGTGGATGGCTGATATTGCGGTTGTTGTTGCTGTTGAGGCTGAGGCTGTTGCTGTTGAGAGCAGGAGTTCGAGGAGGAGGAGTCTATTGAAGAAGCAGCAGCACCAAATCCATTTCCACTTCCACTTGAATGATGATGATGATGGGTCTGGCTATGATGGCTGCCACCACCTCCGCTACCCTTGCTGACCATTAGACGTGGTGGGCAACCAGTGGAGGACATGGAGATGTTGTTGTTGTTGTGGGCATTACCATAATTGATTGACTGCTGCTGCTGCTGCTGTTGCTGCTGACTCGGCTGGACACTGCTGCGACAGTGTAGCGAAGCGCTGGACGAAGAGTTGGAGTGTTGCAGCATACTGCTGCTGGTCTGCGACTGGGCATGGGCACGCTGCTTAACCGGAGCAGTGGCTAATATGGGTCCGGCTCCACCGGCTTCGCCACCCTCATCCTCACTATCCGAAATGGTGATCACAGCCGTGGGTGAGGGTGTATCATGTATGGTAATCGTTGGCTGCTGTTTCACATGCTGCTGCTGTTGCTGTGGCTGCGGCGGCGGCTGCTGCTGATGGGCATGCACCGGTGGCTGGCTGGAGGTATGATAGGCTCCATTGCCATTACAATTCTGTACAATATGATGACCAGAGGCATTATAGGCACTGCCACTGCCATGCTGGGCATGAGCCACTGGGACATGATGATGATGCGAGCTCGAAGAGCCACCTCCACTGGCATTGACAATATCTAAAGAAAAGAGAGAAGTTTGAAAAAGATTTCGTAATTTTCAAAAGTATTGAAGTTAATTGGAAATAAGTGTAACGCACTTAGCTGACCTAACGAAAGATTAAAATCTTCTTTGTCGTTTATTTGGTAAAATAACAATCTTCAAATAAAAATCCGCTACCATTAACTCGAATCGGTTCTACGAAAGCTATAGGATATAGACTTCCGAATCCAACCGAATTTTGTAAATCTGTTTAAAAGCATTTAATTTTCGTTATTGCTAATTTTAAGAACGCTTTTATTGAAAACAAAACAGTTTTCTTACTAAGACCCGTTCTCCGACCGATCGGTCCTATGTCAGCTATAGGTTTATCCTATCCTATTATCCGATTTTAATAAAATTTTGTAGATCTATTTGTAAGCATATAATATTCATTATTCTTGAATTTAAGAACGCTATCATTAAACACAAAAATATTTTCTCATTAAGACCAATTTTTCGACCGGTCATTCCTATGACAGCTATAAGATATAGTCATTCGATCCCGACATATGAGCAGCAATTTTCTATAAATGATTAGCTTTATAGCCTTAATGCTGAGAGACTTGCGAGAGTTTGCGTAGAAACAGATAGACAGACGGACGGACTCAGCTTGTTCTCCTGATCAATAATATATATTATATAGTTAATGGAGTCGGAAATGAATAGTTATATGCCTTGCAAATTATTTTACACTTTGTCAGTGTATAAAAACAATTTCGAAAAATTAAAATGATTGCTTTTGGTTTTGAGTATTAATCGGTTTATTTCGGTAAAAAAAAAATGGAATGAAAATATCGGATCTGGTTCTAATTTTTAATCGGTTAATTAACTGGTTCTTATTCGAGAGAGTCCCGGAAATCTCTCGATATTTGAAGTATCTAATTATTGATAGTTAGTTCAAATTTGGCAGCGCTATTACCACCCAAACCAAAGATAAATAAAAAGAAATCCAAATACCATAAAATTTTGATTTTGTTACATACGATATTTTCGCGCAATATTATATGATCTAGTGTCCATCCATCATCCAAGATTTGCTTGAACTGCATTCGTTTCTACGAAAATCTCTAGAGATTTACAGAACACCCTTGATTATAACTAATCCTGACTGTTTTTTGAATAACTGACTCATTTCATACGTGAATTGATGGCTTAGGTCACTTTTAGCCTTATTAGGACCCAATTATCATATGCATTAAAAAGTTTCGTATTTTCTGCGATAATTTTGAACTGTTTTCGGCGTGAATTAGGTAGACAAGAATGCATCGTTGAACTTAATCTTACTTGAGTAAATTTCAATGGTTTTTAGACAAAAAATATTGAGATCACCCCCAACATTGCAGGTGGGCTACAGGTTTGGGTTGAAAAAAACCTTACACAAAGAGAGAGGAACTCTACAAAAAAAACATATAACCATATATATTTTGTTTCCGACAGACATTTCATATTGTAGGGAAAGATCGAAAATAGTGAGAAAAAAAAAACACCTGCGAAAGTGACTGTTCGACTAGTCGAACAACGGCAGTAGCAGTCAAAATGAATCAAACCGCGACATGCTTCGATTCTGTACAATGTTGGGGACGTGAACACAATAGCAAGTAAGTTAGATAGCGATATAGGTGACGAAATTTAAGTTATTCCTGTAATTTCGCCTGACCACTGAAATAACAGATGAGGAAAACATAGATATAGACTACGATTCTCTAGTGAAAGATCTGGCGGGTTTATTTTAGATAGAGACCTAGAACGACCTGCAAAGTGTGTTGGAAATTGCTTCAAATCATGAAGATGATCTAGCAAGAAAACTTAGAGCAATTTGTTTGAATTGTGCCCCTACAAATTAGAGCTGTAAAAACATCGATAGTGCCCCCCATCGATGTTTTCGATAGTGATAGTCTAAACCATCGATTATTTCGATATTATCGAAACAAAAAAAAAACCATTTTGTTTTAACAGTTCAGGTTGCTAAAAACTCACCCCCGCACCTATATTCCGACCTTTGCAGTAAACTTCCCGAAATAAATCCATTCATTCTGAGCCTAGAGCTTACAAAACGAATTTTATTCAGATCGGCTCACAAATAGCCATTGTCACTGAACCGAAATACGCCCACCATTATTCTTGCCTGTGGGCGGAAATTCCACCACCGAGAAATCAAATGTCTAATTATTTTCTATAATGTGTTCACAAAACGATTTTGAAGCCAATCGGATTAAAAATAGGTTTACCATATAGAATTTTCCAACATCGCGATGTATCGATGGTGGAAAAAACAATCGATGATGACCCACAGCACAGCCACCATCGATATTATCGATATATCGTCGATAGTTTTACAGCTCTACTACAAATGTTGTTCGACAAGTCGAACAGTCTCACGTGGCGGAACTATCATAGTTATAATAGTACACTTTATAGTTCAATGATAACCAGGTAAGCTTAATCGAGTGTCTTTTAGTTGTCAACAACTGTGGATAGTATCTTTGATTACACCGCTATTCTATTCTACTCACTGCTGTTTGAGGTGGCCGATGAGGCAACCACTGCTCCAGCCGAACTGGGATTATAGCCACCACCATAGTTGCAATTGTGATGATTGTGGTATTGCGGCGAGACATGGGCCGCACGCTGGTAGCGCTGCTGATGCGGCGGTGAACTCTCCTTGACGCGTTTCTTCACAGGCGACAGCTGTTGGTGTTCCTTCTTCTCATGTCGCGGCACGCGATAAGAGTTGCCCTTGCTGTATAAGACCAAATTGGGACTATGAAGTTAATATATTTTCTGCGGTCCCTAACCCCGTTCCCTAATACTCACGCCAAATGATGAGCCGGCGACTCTTTCTTGAGATCATTGCGTGGCAAGTTGAGATGATGCTTGGGATAGATCTCTTCCACATTGAACAGCGGTGTCGAGTCCACGATCAGCGAGTGTGCGGGTGCCTGTTGCGGCCAGGAGGGTACCAGAGCCATCTGACGTCCGGTCTGGGGCCAGGCCACTCCACTGGCCTGCACACGATTGGTTAACAGCATTCGTTGGCCCGAAGTGGGCTCTACCATGGAAACTGGCACTGGTACATTCACATATTGCTGGGGTGGCACTTGTAATGGTGGCTGCATGGTGGCACTACCCACTACCACATGCTTGGTAGGACTAGGCATGGCCTGATAAGAGGGTGGACACAATATGTTGGATACCAATTGATGTTGAAAACTATCCGTTCGCGCTTGTGGATATTGGCGAGCCACACTGCGTCCATTGTAGATTTGGTAGAGACCCTCATAGGCCAGCGGTCGACCATCTCGTACCAGACGTTGGACCTGACTGGTTAACTGATTGTTAATGGTGAAGGTCATGTTCTCGGTGCTACTGGGCACAAAATTGGTGACCAAAGTCGAAGCGGGTTGTACTCTAGAAATTGAAAGTGGGATTATTACCAAAAGTGGTGACTGTTTTTTTTTTTTATACTCACGTATGGAAGTCTCCGCGACGACACACCTCCATCATCTGGACCGACGCCTTGACATTATTGCAATACACATAATCCACCAGATGGGTAAGCCTCGTAAAGGAGTGGCCCAAGGCCTCGGCCGGTGTTAGACGACGCTCTTGGTCAATGGTTAGCATGCGCTTCAGCAGATCAATAAACTCTCGACGATCTGTCTTCTCGGCCAACAACTGGCCTCCCTCCAGATCTGTGGGTACATTAACCTGCCCAATATCATCCAGACAATTGAAAATATATTTGCGTGCCTCTTTACTCTTGGTATTCGTCTCGGCCTCATGCTCTTCGGTGGTCTTTAAGCGCCAAAACGGATACGTGGAGTCCACATCACGATAGAAGAATTTCGAGGTCTTCGAAGCACTATTTAGCATATGTTCGGTGGGCAAACCCTGCGTTTGTGATATGTACCGTATCTGATCGAATTCCGAACTGCCCGGATAGAGGGGCCAACCCAGAAAGAGTTCGGCTACCACACAACCCAATGACCACATATCGATGGCCTCACAGAACGGCAAGCCCAGGATAATCTCCGGTGCACGGTAATAACGGGATTGTAGATAAGTATTGCACACAGTTTTGCTCACATGCGAAGCGCTACCAAAGTCAATGACCTTGACGCGATAAGGTTGACGCACTGGATCGACCAGCATTATATTTTCAGGCTTAAGATCGGCATGAATCAGACCCAATTGCTTCAACTTCAACAGGGCCGTCAACACCTGGAAGGGTTGAGTTTAAAGTAGAAAGGTGAGACCATTAAAAGAAGGTGGGGGAGACTTACCTGCTCTAGGATAGGACGTATGTACTTCAGGGGCAAAGGTGAAAATTTGTTTTGCTTGAGAAAATCATAAAGATTCTGTTCCAGCATCTCAAAAACCAGACAGGTATGATTCTTATGCTGAAAGCACTCAAATGCACGGACAAAATTAAACTCATCGGCATTCTCTTGACTCAGACGTGACAATATGGAAACTTCAATTTGACCCTGTCGTGCATAGGAAGGATGATTCTTTAGAATTTTAATGGCTACAATTTCAGAGGTGCCACGTTTCCAGCATTTGACCACCTGGCCAAATGTGCCGCGCCCCAAGAACTCCAGCACCTGTTGAAAGAAAAGAAAGAAAGGTTAGTAAGTTGTGCATGAACTAGGGTTTGGGTTGTTCATTAATGAGTGAAGGGACAAGAGAACATGTTCAGTTGTTCAGCTGCTCTGATTTCCGAGTTTGGTTCTTAAAGATTCGAGAATTTTTGAAGCAAATAAAAAAACTGAATAAGAAAAATTGAAGGCTAACATCGGCTGTGCCGATGTTTTAAATACCCTTGCAGTTTTTAAAGAACTAGTTTTTAAACCGATCTTCCCTATGGCAGATATATGCTATAGTCATCCGATTTTGATCAATTTTACCAGAATTGTGTGGAAGCATATGGGCATTTCCATGATGTCGAACGCGGACGTTCGTACGACATAAAGTAAAAAAAAAGGCAAAATAAAAGGCATTTTCAATTCGTTTTTTACTTTATAATGAAGGTATTGATTAGCACTATAAATAGTGCTAAAGCGAATGACAAGTGAAATACTGATTCCAAAATAATGGCAAAATAAGATGCGATTTGAACGGGACAAAAACAGAAGTTGCTTTCGGGGCCACCTACATATAGCCAGAACTTAGCGAAACCTGACGCATTTCTAAAACCCAAAATGTTTTAGAATCTTATGCATGAACGGTACTTTGAAATGGTTTTTAGTTGGTTCAAAAATCTTCAGTACTTTTTTTTTTTAAATAAATAATAATCTGATTCGTAACGGGATATTGCGAACGGGACATTTTTTCCAATATGATTCAAGTGGGTAAGATTATGTATATATTTATGCATTTTAACTATAATCAATAACTAGCACTAATCCCGACGTTGCTCGGGTCTCTACAATTGTATTGAAATGGTTTTTGCACAAAACACAAAAAATATTAGTATGAATTAATTTTTAACCACTAAACTTTACACTTACAGACGCGAACGGGACCAACTTTGAACGACATTAAAAAATAACAAAACAAAATTTTACCAATTGGGATTTTTTTTATTAAATTGCTTATAAAAAAATCTGTTTGTGCTAAACTTTCCATGCATTCACTTCTTCAATTTGTGACACACTGATAACTAATGTTCTTTTTCGGTATCGAACGGGACATTGAAAAATGGACTAAAGGAAACCAAAAATTTGCAGTTAATCGCGATTGCATTGTACCCTTTGCTTTTTTTTTTAGATAAATTATAATGTAAGAGACATTTTGTAGAACAGTCTTTATCATGTATGATCTTTCTTAAAGAAGATAATAACAAATAAAGCATGCAATTTAAAATGGCAAAAAAAAAAAGAAAATGCACTTTTGCAACTTTGCTGTCGATTTACTCATTGAGGTTAATGACCATATGTTCACTCTAATTAAATTAGTTAAATTTGAATGATTCTTCACCATAATATAAATAAACAGAGAGATTTAAAGAACTTTTAGTTTTTTAGCCATGGTGGACATTTTGGCGGAAATGCCCATATAAAACTGATATATACCACGATTGGTGACGCTACGATGGAAAACAAAAACGTTTTTCTTACAAGATATAGTTTTTAGACCGACTGTTTATATGGCAGCTATATGCTATAGTCCTCCGATTTTACTTAATTTTCCAGAATCGGGTGGAAGCATATAAAACTTAATATATACCACGATTGGTGACTCTACGATGGAAAACAAAAAAGTTTTTCTTAATAGATCTAGTTTTTCAATCGACCGTTTATATGGCAGCTATATGATATAGTCATCCGATTTTGATCAATTTTTCCAGAATTGTGTGGAACCATTTAAAACTAATATATACCTCGATTGGTGACGCTACGATGGTAAACGAAAAAGTTTTTCCCACTAGAACTAGTTTTTCGACCGACCGTTTATATGGCAGCTATATGCTAAAGTCATCCGATTTTGATCAAATTTTCCAGAATTATGTGAAAGCATATAAAACTAATATATACCACGATTGGTGACGCTACGATGGAAAACAAAAAAGTTTTTATCACTAGAACTAGTTTTTGAACCGACCGTTTGTATAGCAGCTATATGCTGTAGTCATCCGATCCGGCCGATTCCGACAAATGTGCACCCCATGTGTATTTAAAGACTTTTTGCAAAGTTTGGTCAAGATAGCTTTAAAACTGAGGGAGGAGATAGCAAAGAAACAGACGGACGGACAGACGGACATGGCTATATCGACTCAGCTCGTCATGCTGATCAAGAATATATATAGTTTATGGAGTCGGAGATGCTTTCTTCTAGGCGTTACAAACATCGTGACAATTTTAATATACCCTCTGCAAGGGTATAAAAACAAGTGAGTGAGCAACAAAGTGGGTAAAATGAACAACTGAATAAAGTCTCTCATGAGCAATTTGACCCAACACCAACATTAAACTATTTAGTTTCTTAATTTTTGTAAATACCCACCTCATACTCCGCCGACAGCGAGTAGAGTACCTCGTGTTGGACCAGCTGATAGTCGCCATCGGCACCGCTGCTTGAACGTTTGCTGGGGGGCTGCGTATTGGCATGCCCCCCAGAGGTGGCAACCTTTGTGTGCGCCGTCTTGAGGCTGCTGCTAACCAATTGATGGGTAGCTGCCGCTGCTGCTCCTCCTTCCTGCTGCTGCTGCTCGGGGCCGTGGCTGGCGTTGTCAACGCTGCCGTTTTTATATGAGTCCACACAGCCGCAATCGCAATCTGTAAGTTTTGCAAAATAATAAAAGAAGGATTTAGTAATTTATTTTCAAAATCCCACCCAATTTGTACCTCGTTTCATTAGTCTTCTAATCACTAGCGAGATCATTTCAATTTATTTTGGAAAATTTCCTGCGGCAGTTTCAGGCAATTTCACTACCTCACAATATTAAGGCTGTAACACAACTGAACGTACTGCGGCCCCTATGGCTCATTGTACCAAATATATAAAAATATATACACACTTTTTTCTGTGTAGTCATCATTGCCTGCGCCTTGTCAACACTTGGGGGCAACGCGACAAAGAAAATGCATTTGACCAATTCAAACAAATGACAACGGAAGACACAACTACGCAACGCAATTTCTTCTCCAACAATAAGGAAGAAAGGTGTTCGAATATGTTTGCTTTTATGCATATATGTGTCTGAATATATTTACCGGCGTACATTAAGGACCCATGCATAAAGAATTCGGGAAAAAGGCCAGTTAGTACAATCATTATCATCTTGCTTTGTTTAACAATTTGTCATATACAAAAATATATATAAATTTACAAATTGGAGTGCCTACTTGATGGGCGGATAAATTGATAAGCAGCAGCAGTATCTTATTTACAGATTGAGACGGAAAGCGGTTCACTTATATTTTTTTTTAAATTATCGAATGTCCTGAATAACCCTTCTCCTTTTCGGTCTTGAAAATACCATTATGAGACGTAAATAAAAGATATTGGGCATACATTGAAAAATATCCTGAACATTATTCTGTGATATACAATTCCAATTAGTTTTTTAGGTGGGATATTTATGTCCCAATTTAGCTAAAACTGTGTATGGAACTTTGCCTGGATGTAGGATATAGAATAAAATACACATTATATTATCTTTGGAAGTTATTATCAGGTCTAACGCGAACAATTCTTCTGCATAAACGATGTAAAACGCCTAAATTATATTCTCCAGTAACAGTTTGGCCTTCCGGAACAAATTCCTTGTGGACACTACCCTTCGAATCATAAAAAGTAATCAGCATTGTCTTGATTCGAGACTTCTGAATAGGGATGTCAGATATTTAAAAAATATCTATATCGATATTTTTTCCACATTGAAAAAGTATGATTTCGATATTGATATTTTTAACAAAAAAAAAACTTTTTCTTAAGAATAAACAGGTAAAAAAAACTAAATTCTGTCTGCGATAAAAAATTTAAAGATCGGAGCTCGTAAATAAAAAAAAATGTACAGCCGAAGCCATGCGCTCCGTTGGCACCAAGCTTCCCGTTAAAATAAAATATACCTGTTCCATCCAGAATTTAAAAATACCGCTGAAAATATCCTAAAAATATTCGATATACGATGTATCGCGTCAGGAGAACATCCGATATTTATATATCGTTTTTTATACAAAATTATCGATATTCTATATATCGATACTTTTTCCAGCATCCCTACTTTTGAAAACGACCATTTTTAAATCGTTTAAACCACGTATAAACTTGAGTACGACTCATACAATCATCAGTATATACTTTTTTCAACAATTTTCCAAGTTTAGCACAAAATTTTATATTTGCCCATTTTGATTTTGTACCATTAGCACACTTTTTCTTTTATAAAAATTGTTGTAACTTTGACATCTGTCATCCGATTTACATGAAGTTAGGTGCGATTGTAAAATAGCTGGCGCTGCATGGCATGTTGTATGATTAAAATATAAAGTTCCTTAATTTTTTGGAACACATTGTGTAGGCACAGTACAGTACAGTCTCGGTCTCATCAGGTTGTCTAATCGCCTTTCCTTGCAATTCCGATCTTTAATTCAATCCCGTTCCGATCCCGAAAATATTTTTTTGGAAACGCGGAAATTCCGTCCCAACACAAATTTGTTCAATTGAAGACCGTTTTTGTACCCTTGTAGAGGGTATTATAAAACTGTCCAGATTTTTGTAACGCATACAAAAAAGCGTCTCCGACCCGAAAGTATATACATATATTCTGGCCCAGCTTAATGAGCTAAGTTGATGGAGCTATGTACATAAGCGGTTTTTATGCTCTTTCCTCCTACAGTTTTAAAACTATCTGGATAAAACTTAGCACATGGGCTTGCTCCTATATAGGATACACATTTGTTGGAACCCAGCCGAATCTGACCACAAAATGAATGACCTAAATGGGATTACTTCTAAAACACTGGACAGATCGAACTCAAATTTGTACTGTTCATTAGGAAGACCAGAGTGCTTATAAATTTTTAAGAAAAGTAACAAAACACCATATTTATCAAAACTCAGTAGGAGTTTTCTTTGACGATTTCAAATAAATTTAGAATAGTGGTCACAAAAATTGAAATTTATTTATGATGAGAAGAACTAAAAGAAGATTTGTCCGTTTGAAGTTTTCTTTATGAAGTTCTTCGTGAAGTTTTCGTTTGTAGGGAAGAGGTGATGAGGGGCAGCCGAAGATGACAAAGCTTCATGAACTAAACAAATATAAAGTTTTTCTTAATATCAATTTGTATTATGACGGTTTCAAATTAATATCACCTTCTTTGTTCATTTGTGTGTAAGTGTGACCATCCGAAAAATAAACCTGGACCAGAGGAATAAATTGGTACCCGTAAATTTAAGGCATCAATAACTAATCTCGACCCTTTCCGAACTCGACCCTAGTCTGTCCCGACCCTTTCCGATCTTGAATCGCTAAAATTCCTGTCCCACGGCCATCTCTAGTAAAAGCTTCCAAAATCAACATCAATGTGGCCGACTCATAAAATGTTACTTAATTCTGGGCAACTTGTCATCTTTAGTGCCATCTCTTTATATATACAAAGTAGCCCCATTACGTATTTTGTGTTAACCATCTAAATTTAGAGTCAGTTAAGTAGTTCTCCCATGTCACCCCCGGGCTACTTATTTGAAACGCCACGCATTACATAATTTAATTAATTTACGTCAAAGGATATTTGATATGAATGCGAAAGGCATAAAAATAGCGCGCTCTTATACCTACGCACACACACACACACATATAAAGAGAAATAAAACGGCAAGCCAAAACCCACGCTTAGTCCGGAAAATTATATGTTAGCGGGTAAGGAGAGAAGTGTAGGTGTACAGGTCACGTGGGCGTGCTCCTGAGAAGAACTGGGCAAACCAGCAAATGTGGGTGGAGGCGTAATCAAAACTAGAATTAAGGACACACGCGACGGAAAACCCCCAGCAGTTCCCAGGGACTAGCGAACGACATTTGAAGTGACTGGAAATTTATGACACAAATGAAAACTAAATGCAATAAATTATGCAAAAAACCTCATAGAAATCGAAATTGAAACTGAATGGCAAAAAAAGGGGGGGAGGTCTGGGGGGTTGGAGGCCAATCTTGAAGGCAAAGTCAGAGCGCGAAGGTCAAACGAGGGACAATTTGTGAACCATTTTATTGTAGCCTACGGAACGGAGCAAATTGAGTAAATCTCTTGCCAAGGCAACGCCGCCATTGGCAAGGACTTTTTTTTTTTTGCACAACACTCACGTGGCTTTGGCACATGGAATAGCCTTGCGTCTCCTCTTAGTTTCACGTTGTGTGTGGGTGGGTGCAACAAGTTATATGAAAATATATCCCACAAATGTTGGCAAACGCTTTGACATCATTTCCCATATTTTCTGTTGCACAACACAACACAAATACCCAAACGATTTTGTTTACGCAAATCTCAGCAGCAGCAGCCACGTCAAAGTTGCAACGTGACGCAGTTTTAGCAAACAAAACGAAGCTGTGGCTCTGTGTGTGTGTGTGGTTTTGTTGCATAAAAGAGGCAACCAACTGTAAAAGAGGGAAATGGAAATGCGCAACACACATCAATAGGAATCCTACAACAAAAATATGGGGCGTACGAAAAGTGCAACTTCATTTCAAGGCACAAGTCTCAAGTGACTTATATCAGAAGTTTCTTTATGGAACGCGGCGTCCCAAAATGTGAAAACCCCAACCCAAGCTTATCATTAACTTTGCGGGAAACCAAGTTTATTGTGTTTTTTTTTGTGGTTTTTTTACATACAAAACTGATAAATGATAAATGAATGGGCATATTTCTCTGGGAATGTATGGGCGTGTTTTTCCCATACCATAATTATTATAGTACAATTATTGCACAATCAGCCGACAGCTGCCTACATAAATGGAGCAAATATGCAATGCAATTAAAAGCGATTTTTGATTCTCAAAACCATTAACCCTCATACACGGACTACTCATGAGATTAGTGCACACGTGTTGCCATTATAAAACTTTGATTACAATTCCGACAGCTGGCAGCAGAGTAGGTGAGATTTCAGAGGTTGTGAGGTGCATTTTGGCGGGTGTGATAGGTTAGAGGGGTTAAACCACTACACAGACTGCGTATTAATTATTGAAAAACAAGTGGGAACACTACAGTTGAGTGTGTCTCGACTACAAGATATCCTGCGCACCATTGATTTTATGTTTATACCCGTTACTCGTAGAGTAAAAAGGGTATACTAAGTTCGTGCAAATGTATGTAACAGGCAGAAGGAAGCATCTCCGACCCCATAAAGTATATATATATTCTTGATCAGCATCAATAGCCGAGTCGATATAGACATGTCCGTCTGTCTGTCTGTCCGTCTGTCCGTCCGTTCTTATGAACACCTAGATCTCAGAGACTATAAGAGCTAGAGCTACCATTTTTTCAGTGTAGACTTGTATCTTCTGCACGCAGATCAAGTTTGTTTCAAATTTTTGCCACGCCCCCTCCCGCCCCCGCAATATGAAAAAAACTCATATCTCCCACAATTTTGAAAATTGATTGTTCGAACCTTCTAGACATATATTTTAATCATCATTACCTATTGATCCGCCATACATCATTTTCCGATCAGATGAACGATTGAAGAGTTACCGCCCCCGCAATATGAAAAATTCCTCATATCTCCCACAATTTGGGCACCCTTACCCTGAGTAACGGGTATATCGAAGTCGAGCAGGGCCGACTTCAACTTACGCTCTCGTTTTTTATACTGTGTACCGAAGGTAAAAAGAATATATTAGGTTTGTGCAAATGTACCCTATAAACTATATATATTCTTGATCAGCATCAACAGCCGAGTCAATATAGCAATGTTTGTCTGTCCGTCCGTCCGTATGAGCGCACAGACCTCAGAGACGGTAAGAGCTAGAGGTTTGAAGTGTATGGAACATAAACTCCTTATACCTGCAGGCAGATCAAATTTATTTTGGATTTTTTGAGATTTACTTTACTCATAATTACTTATCGAATTCACCATACACTATTTTCCGACCAGATAAACGATAGTAGAGTTGCCACCCCCTTAATTTGAGAAAACATCATATCTCCCAAAATTTTGAAGAAAGATTTTTCAAACCTTCTAGACATATGTTTAAATTATCATTACTTATTAATCTACCATACATCATTTCCTGATCCTATGAACGATAGTAGAGTTATAAGCAAAATATATAATTACACTGGGCAGCACTAGCCGCAATCGTGATAGGCTGCACTTACACAGTTTGTGTGATCCATATATCAAGAACTAATTAAGCTATAAACATGAAATTTTGTGAGTAATATGGAGAACATTTTACTCTTTTAAGACTGGTTCCGAACTAGATTGAACCAGTTAAAAATGTCTTAGAGTGTTAACTTGAACCTAAGTCTATTAAATTGTTACGTAAAAGTATCAATTCGAAACTCGCACATTTTCGATGTTATCGAGTACTAGTTCGAAAAATCGAACTGTCATACTCGATTCTCTCTAGCAAAGCAAATTGCATAAATAATGGCACTTGTAATTTTCAAGTTGTTATTCAGCTCATTGATGATATAAATAGGGCACTTGATAGTGAGCGACAAATGCGCAGCAGCAAGAAGGAGTCTAATGAGGGATACGGTAAACTTGAAACACTTGGGCCGTTAAACACACGCTTTTGTGTATGCCGGCTAAATTATCGCAACACAAATTCAGAAAAATAACAATGTACGATATTTTTTATTTATTATTGCCAAATTGTTAAAGGCTAGTTTCAAAATGATACAAAAAAGTTTCAAATTGATACTTTAAAATTAATACAAAGAAATGTCATTCTGATACAAATTACTATCATTTTGATAACATCGAAAATATTATTTTGATACTATCGAATTATCAACTTGATACTTTGAGTATTGAGCATAATTCGATACTCAATAGTTTCAAATTAATGACTAAATTGTGTCATTTTGATGATTACTTTTTTTTGGGTGCACAAATACTTTAAGCTATAAACTTAAAGTTTGGTGTGTAGATTCAACCTACTATATTGGGTACATGGAGTTAGATATATTCCCTGTTCAAAACCGGTTCCGTACCAGATTAGATCGATTTAAAAAAGTGTGTCAGAAATTATTTAAGCTATGAACTAGCAAATTTTGTGTGGGTTGGCAATATGAGATCGGATATTTTTCCGGTTCCGAACCAGTTTATGAAAGCTATAAGCTTGAAATTTGATATGTAGGTAAGTTATATGGAGTAAGAAAGATACTAATGATGCTGTTGTCGGTAATGTAGATGGAACAAATAATATCAAGACGGCAAGTTTCAAGATGAATGTTTTCTTTTATCACGGATCCCAAAGATTCCTTTAAAAACGCCCATTCCATGCAGAAGCCTGAAATTTCTAATTTGCGTGTCATTCGCAATGAACTGCAATGGACAAGACCTAAAGAATGTACATTTCTGGGTTGAATCTGGAAAATAAAATTCCGGAGGTCTGAAACAATCGTTTTTTGATAAATTTACATTTTAGAATAAGATCAGTGGTGCTTTGGCATTTTTCCTCCTTCTGTTGTGATTGATACATTTAAAGAAAAGTTACAAAAATCTTCCATGTAGCATCTTTAATATAGTGATAAATGCTGTTCAAATTTTCACTATTGAGGATGAAGCGATGTGATCTGACCCTGTTGCCAGTAGAGTCTTCTAATTTCTCTTAAAATCGGACATTCTCCTATGAAATGCCACGTATCCTCCTATTCGTTTCAATTCCATAAGGTGCAATTAGCTTTCCTAGCCATGGTGTAGCAAGAAGGACGCCGAATTGAAGGCAATTTTGGACGAAGTCACGTCGCAAAACCAAGAGATACAGAGATACAGACAGTAAAGTAAAATCGGCTGTTACAGCTCCAAAAAGCCAAGCCGAGTTTCTCTCTATATCTTGGCAGCAGCAACGTACGCAATGCAATTAAACAGACATGAGTCATGTCACAAAAGTAGTAAAAACCTATCACGATGGTACCTAACCCACCCGCTTTATAGCCCAGATCTTGCACCATCAGACTACGATTTGTTTCGGTCGATGCAGAACGCATTTACGGGATCACGCTTTACTATAGTTGAAGGTATGCAAAATTGGCTTGTTACATTCTTTGCCTTTAAAGACAAGTAGTTTTATTGGGACTGAATCCATGTATTACCAAAAAAGTGGGAAAAAGTCATACCTTGCGACGGGCAGTACTTACTATTTTGTTGATTATAATTATGTATGTAGGTGGGATTTTAAAAACGACCGCTTCTTTCAGAAATGCCTTTATGTGACAAAATTACACAAATTTACTTTGCGAAAATCCCTCAAAAAAGAGGCCAATGTCCACCCCCTCCAGTGTTTAGTGACAATATGTTTTCTTTGGCAAGCAATTAAATCGTAAACAAAGTGAAACACGCGTTTGACTCACCTAACGTAAACCTAGAAACGTTATTTTGTGTCTTGATTAAAAAGAAAGTTTGAGAACTACATAAAAAAAAACTAATTATAGTCTGCAAATTTCATATGCACATTAACGGTTAAGCTTTTTTGGGGTCTACAACTTTACACAATACAAAATTTCCAAATTTAAATGCTTAGCCTAAACTATGTGGTAATTTTTGTTAGTGAAAATGCAAGAGCTGCCGGAACGGAAGTAAAACAAAGCAATATTTTAAATACAAAATATTGTGTTTTTTTTTTTGTTTAAACGGAAGCGGAAAGACACGAAACAAAAACAAACCAAAAACTAAACACAACCGCGCAACAGGTTGGATTGGTTGGTTGAAAGAGTTAACTTGTGCTGTTGCTGCAGTGCGTCGCATATTTAATGCGCTGATTAATAGGCGCAAACAATAAACAAGGGACAGACAATCACACACACACACACACAGGCAAAGACAGAAGCCACAATAAAAACGGGGGCAAGATACAAGGAATGTTGGTTGAGAAGGTGGTGGAACAAGAGGAGAAGGAGAGGCAGGTGGTGGAGTAGGGTGGAGCTGTGTAAATATTTGTCGCTACAATTGAGAGCAATGCACGGACAAGCATTTCCACTTGTCGACGCACCTGACGACAAACAGAAACAAGTTCCAAGCAACAATGTTGCCATTGTGCTTATGTTGCCGAGTCTCTCCCTGTTTTTTTTTTTTTTTTTTATGGAGAAATGGGAGCAGACGAGGTACACAGAACGTGCAAGAACAAGGGAGAAAGTTTGAAGAAGTCAACAGCCAAAAGAAATTACCAGTAGCTCCCATTATATGGTCGCTTTTGCATATTTCATATCTCTTGCTGAATATTTCAACGCAAGAGCGTTGGCTGCAGCTTCATTTGCATTCGACCAAAAGCCACCAACAAAGCAGAACAAATTGCAGCAACATGTTATGAAAAAGAAAAAAAAAACTGTCGCCATTTGCCTTTCTAAAAAAAATAATAATAATGAAATACAACGAAATAAGCCTTTTATGTACTTTCACGACAAAAATTGAAAAAAATAACAACAACCAGCTGAAAACTTGAAAAAAAAATCAAAAAAGCGATTGAATGACAAGCAACCGCAAAATGTATCTGTGACATTTTAGCAGGGGGAAGAGAAGAGAAGAAGAAAGGCAACTGCAGTACCAAAAACGAAAAAAAAAATGTCCCAAGAAAATCCCAAAAGACTTTGTCGTGTTGCGTCTACCACTGATAAACTGGAGTATGGAGAGGTATGAAAAGTTGCCCAACATTTTAACCCGGTTCACTTTTATACCATTAAAGTTATTCCTTGGACAAAACAAAGAAGTGAATTAAAGAAACTATCGATAATTTAATTTTTAACAAAAAATTTAGGTTGATAGAAACTTTTAATTTTTACCCAAAATTATTGTCGCAATTTTTTGTTAGTAGCCAAATGTGGACAAATTCTCTTAGAATTTTATTGTAAGTAAAAATATAATCGGCGGTGTCGCAGAAATCTTCAGATATTTTTTTTATAAACAATTGCACTTCGAACTAGAACTGTTTGATTTTATATGGAAAGTGACACAATTATGCCCGGCTACTAAATCAGATGACAAAAATTAAGCGATTTGAAACCAACTGGTCCAAGCCATGTACATTTAAATCGTACGGATTTCTTTCTCTTTAATTTAGTAAGCTTACTAATTCTTGACATTTTACTTATAAAGTCACTTTAGTTTGGTTCGAAAAGCCGTTAGACCGTTTTGTTCCTAAGCCCTATACGGACCTGCGACGTTTCATACACAATATGTGGAAAGAAGAAAAAGGAGAAGAAATGATTTCTTCACCCTTTCCTTTTCCACAGACCTTAAATAATAGACTCAACGATTGCTCGGTCGCCACCATTTAACAGAGAAATTAATCAGCTGTTCTAATGTACAATTATTGTCGCTCTCTGAGTACAGTTAAGACAATGTCCGTCTCGCTCTAACCACTGTGTTTTCCTATAAGTGTTATAAGTCCAACATTTCAAAAGTATCTACATGCGTACTATCGCTTAACAGCGCCCAAAATTGAGAGGCAGCGCAAATTTTATCTCTTATAATTATTGCTCCATGCCTTTTCCCCCATACGGAGCTGACAAGTAATGTTGCGCTTAACAGCACATGAATGGAACCTTTGTTAACCTATGTGGACCATATTTTACATTGAACAGCTGAAGAAATATTGTTGCAAACAATGTTACTTCAGCCTTCTTTTGACTTGACACTATAAGCAAACAGCTATAATAAATTATATTTCGACGAGAAGGTAAATTAAATCTAACTTGGTTTGTGTGAAAGATTTAATACATTCGTTAATGCTGGTTTAAACAAGGGTTTGAAATACTTAATAAAAATAACAAAAATCTACAAATTAGACTAAATTATACACTGCTTTAAATGTGCAAATGAATTTAAATGGTCGTAGCAAAGTTTGTTTATGCAAAATGAATAGACGTCATTGCATTTGCTTGGTGTGTATCATATCAAAACAGATTTCATAGCAACTTTTTCGAAGTTGTTGATCAGCAAGGCTTGACGAGAAGTTTCTCATTTTAATCAAAACATCAGCAACAACAAAGCTTAGTAGTGTGACCAACGCGCTGGTAATTGAAAAATACCACGACATTCAATATTTTGTATAATTTCTTAACAAATGTGGTCACACTAGACTTACGTTCTACCTACGCCTAAACTAAATTACTTAATTCGCAGGCTTTAAAATTTAAAGACACTTTTAATATTTTTTCCTTGAATCACGCAGAAATCAGTCTTTCATTTAAAAACATACGAGTTGGAATAATAATAATGTTATAGAAAATTTTTAATTTCAAGTTAAAAGGACTTTATAATAATAAAAAAAAAAGAACTTGACATGCGAATTTTGTTCTCAGATTTGGAAATTTCGAACTTAGGGCCGTTTTCTCATCTTCATGTTTTTTTACAATAGGTGCTTTTAAAGAAAATCTATGTTGCCTACTTTTAACTTAATCGCATTGAGTCGTAGTATATACAACGAGAAGGCAATGCTAACTTCGACTGTGCCGAAGTTTTAATACACTTGAAAAACTTTACTCCAACTGATTTAACTGGAAAAATATATGTAGGATATAGATATCAAATATTTAAAATTATTAAATCATTGATAATAAAAATTGTATACCATAAAAAAAAACTTTTCTTAGTAAAACACATTTTCCGACCGATCGGTCCTATGACAGCTATATGCTATAGTCATCCGATTTTGATAATTTTTTTCAAAATTATGTGAAAGCATATAAAACTAATATATACCAAGATTGGGGACGCTACGATAAAAAACAAAAAGTTTTTCTTACTAGAAATAGTTTTTTGACCGACCGTTTATTTGGCAGCTATATGCTATAGTCATCCGATTTTGATAGATGTTTTCAGAATTGTGTGGAAGCATATAAAACTAATATATACAACGACTGGTGACGCTACGTTGGAAAACAAAAAAGTTTTTCTCACTAGAAGTAGTTTTTGACCGATCGTTCCTATGGCAGCTATATGCTAAAGTGATCCGATTTTGATACATTTTTTCAAAATTGTGTGGAAACATATAAAACAAATATATACTACGATTGGAAACGCTACGATGGAAATCAAAAAAGTTTTTCTCACAAAGACTTATTTTTCGACCGATCGTTCCTATGGCAGCTATATGCTATAGTGATCCGATTTTGATACATTTTTCCAGAATTATGTGGAAGCATATAAAACTAACATATACCAAGATTAGTGACGCTACGATGGAAAACAAAAAGTTTTTCTAACTAGAACTAGTTCTTAGACCGATCGTTCCTATGGCAGCTATATGATATAGTCATCCGATCCGGTCGGTTCCGACATATTAGTTGCGTGCAGTAAAAAGAAGACTCTGTGCAAAATTTCAGTTCGATAGCTTTAAAACTGAGAGACTAGTTCGCGTAGAAACAGACAGACGGACAGACAGACGGACGGACGGACAAGCGGAAATGAACTCAGCTCGTCGTCCTGATCAAGAATATATATAGTTTATGGGGTCGGAAATGAATATTTCTATGCGTTACAAACTTCTGGGCAAAATTAATATACACTTTTCAAGTGTATAAAAATGGACATTTAAAAGCGGCCTAAAAGTAGGCAACTAAATTTGATCCAAAAAGCACCTTGATTTGAAAAACAGGAACATGAGAAAACGGCCCTTAGACTGCTTTCAAAATCGTTTGTACTTGAAATTTCCCTGTTTAAGTACAGAATTCTTGATGATTTTTTTTTTTTTTTTGAAAAGAGAGACGCAAGAAAGTGAGCTCCAACTGAACAAATTGAATTAAAATATAAAATCATTTGGTAGCGCCGCGAAGTAGAATGAATATTGAAAGGAGCGGTATTAACGATTTATTGTTGTTATCGCATTATAATACCTTGTGGTTTGTTATAAAATGTGTTTTTTCCCAGTGCCACTGTGAGAGTTGTACCCAGCCAAATAATACAATTTCAGCTTCAAAGTAAAAGTTGTGCTGCCCGCCATTCCCCCATTCCGAAGAACTTTTTTTATAATATTAGTTAATATTTTAAGATTCTAAAACTGTATATTTTAGCTGCCGCCTTTTGCCTCACTTTGTGTTATTTTCAATAACACCGTTCTATGAAATAGAACCGGTTTCTAATTGACCTGAGCACTCAGATGAGCTGTCATCTGTCATTCCATAGTATTGCATAATTTAAGTGTTCTGGCGATGCAACTTCCTGGACAATCGATTATAATTTTGTATAATCGATTCCATGGTTATTTCGACTTGAATTTCACTTGACTGGACGGAAATTTTAATTTTTATGCTTCTGTGTTCTTGTCAGCCTTCATTCATCTTCTTTTATGTGAAAAAAACCAGTGTCACAATGTTCATATGAACCAGAGAATTTCAACGAACCAATGGTTCTGTAACTGATTCAACTGAGCTTCTCGAAAACTCAGCTGAGAAATCAGGTCGTGTAAAAACAGTTTTAACTAATTTCCTGAAGATAAAGAACATCATCGTAAAGCTAGGAAAATCATTTGCAAAAACATTAAAACTACGCTAAACAGGTTTTCATCTAATCAGCATATACAAACATAAGCTTGATATCTGCAAAGTGTCACAAATTAAACCTCCATTCCTGCTCAGCAACAAAGTGTTGACACTAAGCAACATACCGGCAATAGCAACATGTTGCCAAGACACACGTCACAGACATTTGCATTTGCATACCAATTTTTTGTTATTTTTTTTTTAGCTTTTTGTAAAATGTCTATCGGAAGTTCGCATTTTCACATTTTGCACGCTTAGCCAAATGGAAAATGCAATAAATCAAATGCCACAACAACAATAAAGCCGCTAGCTTGGCTTTTGTTACTTTTAGAGTTGGCAACAAAGTTTTGTTTTGTTGTTTATAAGTTGGCAACACAATATGTACGTGTTGCTGTTGCTTCTATACTTGTTGTTGTTGTTGCTTTAATTGTTTTTCCAGTGTTGCTGTTTTCATTTGTGTAATTGCATTGCACACTTGATTGCATTCGAGGAGAGACGTTGAACAGCGACCGCAGCAGCGTCGGCGTCGTCGTTGACGCAGACTGCAATGACGCCAATAAACTTGCACGCCGGGGCAACAATAAAAACAACCCACAACAGCGACAGCGGCAGCGGCAGCTGCAGCAACGCCCTCTTCTGATCTCTCCTTTTGCGCTCTGTGGCACATAAAAATAATAATAAAAACAACAACAACATGAGCTGATTTGGTTTTTATACCCAGTGCTAAAGAGTGTATAAATTAGGTGAGCGTTAAATAATTATGTATCTAACAGAGAAAAGGATCCAATTTTTGAGCCTGCATGCAAATAAAAGCAGAACTCAGTTCCAGATAAAAATATGACAAAACGAACCGAATTCTTTTTAGGAAAATGGGAAATGACTGACGAAGCGCTACGCAGCCTAACATAACACTCACTATTGTTCACCTGATCGGAAATCGATAAATAATGATCATTAAAATATATACAGCTTTCTCAATTCAAAACGCAAGTATTCCTGCTCTTTCCTTAGATAAAACAATGGCTGATAACGATGTGGAAATTGCCAACTTATTCGCATTATTTTGTAAGCGTTGTTTTTCGTCCTCATCTCCACCTTATATCGGGGCTTCATACCCTTAACCAATTGCGCACTCTAGCTGATTTTTTTTCCAGTCTTGGATTCTGATTTTTTGCTATCATGTCTAAGATCGGTTGAGTCATAGTTTAGTCCGGTGACTGACAATATTCCAATTTGCGTGCCTAAAAAGTGTGCTGACTCTCTCTGCTTGCCCCTGCAAAAACTCTTTAACCTTCCTCTTGAGCTTGGTTACTTTTCTAACTGTTGGAAGGAGAAATTAAATATCCCTACCCACAAAAAAAAGACCCAAGTCAGTGGTTTCAAACTACATCCCTGTCTCACAAATTATGATCATTACCTAAGATCAATAAGATTAATTACAATAAATACTACCATCTTTTCTCATTAAACTCTTCATTGTTAGATGTAAGGAATAACATATTGACTAATTTTAATTCTTAATTATTACACAGTACAACACTAAAAATTAACCCGGTATTACCCCCTTAAATTCTGAATATTGAGACTTCTCTAAGTATCACCTCATACCCAGTTTTTCAAATAAAGCCTAGGTTCGCGTTCTACGGGCACTTTTGTAGTAGCAACACACAGTAACAACAGTTTTAACTGGAATGTAAATAATTCAAGATAAAATTCTACAAAATTCAGAATATACGGACAGGGTCATTGGGAACACAATTAAAAAAATTGCACTTAAATTGAACAATTGGTTAAGGTACCGCCAGAGGAGGTCAAACCTAAATTCATGAATATCTTCAAAACCGCACGGTAGATTTTGATAAGAATCAAATATTTTGATGGTTAAGGCTAAAACATGTCACACCCAAAAAAAAGAAAAACCTAATATTAAGGCTGACCAGTTCCTAAAACAATAAATTGCCAATAACTCAACATTCATAGCAATTATTTACCTAAAAGATGAGAATTTAACCTAAAACGGAAATTTTCAGACAGTTTTTTATGGCAATACGTCACCAATTTTTATGGTCACGTTTCCTAAGCGTTGGAAATGTCAGTTAATCTTTGAATGTGACAACTGCTACACTACTACTTCGAACAATAAGCCGCAATCGGGAATGCAAAATTATCCGTGATGTTTATTTAACCTCTTAACATTGCAAAACATAAAAAGAGGTAAAAAAAAAACAAAAAAAAATTATCTGGTTCCAACAGGAATTGAACCCACGACCTCGGCATTCTTAGTCAACAGTCTTACCCACTAGACCACCACTTCTTTTACAAACTCATAGCATAACATACGGCTGCATTCTTTTAAGTCATTAGGCGCGTCTCGCCGTACGTGGTCGTGTGAGCTGAGGTGCAGCCATTCTTGTGTTTCCAATCCCCGAGGTCCCGAGTTCGATTCCCAGACGAGGAAGGTAAATTTAAAAAAATGTATATAATTTTGTTATTAAATGTTTTTCAGAGAAAAAAATACTATCGGTGAATAAATCCGTCCCCCCCCCCTCTCCTCCCCCTCTCCAACATAATTGCTGAATCAAATTTATTTTCATTTTTAGCAACTTTTGGCCTTAAATTAAGGTGAAAACGACCTAAAAATCTAAGGTCATCAGCAACCTTAAAGTTAGGATATAATGTCTTTGGCGCAATTTTGAGTAAAAATTGCCTGAATTTTAGGTTATTTTTGACGGTTTCAGGCAATTTATTTCTCTGGGTGCACAAAGAGATGGTACTCGTCAGCCAAAAAACCGCGAAGTGAAGTACCATTTTCAGATAAAACCCCGAACCACTCCATATAGGCCATAAACTAGACCTAAAAATAGACCGAACTACGTTTTCAGTTTAATCAAAGAAGCCTTGGTTCGCGAACTATGACCGTTTTTGTACTAGCAATTGCCTTAGAACAACATTGACCATTTATGGTATTACCAGCTGCACTTAAATTATGCAATTAATCGTATGAATAAAATGCTTCATTGCAAGCAAGAAAATTAAAAGTTTCAGTTTTAAATGTCCTTAGTGGACCTCCAAAAACAATAACAGTGTTTTTCTAATTATCTGTCAAGTTTGACTGCACTTAGTGAATCTACAAACAATCAATAAATATGTTTAGAAGGTCCGAAAAATCTACCTATTAAATTGTGGGAGATATCAAAATAAAAATTCAAATTCCAGGGAAGGCAGGGGGTAAAAATAGAAAATAAACTTGATCTGCCTACAGGTAAATATAGGGAGTTGATGTTTCATTGATTTCAAACCTCTAGCTCTTTCCATCCCTGAGATCTGTGCATGCAGACTGACATTGCTCTATCGACTCGGCTGTTGATGTACATCAAGAATATACCATGAATATTCCTTTGGTACAGAGTAGGATATTTGAAAAATATATTTATCGATTTTTTTCGATATTGAAAAAGTATCATATCGATATTGATATTTTGTTGGCAAAATAATCGATATTATCGATATTTTTAACAAAAAAAAAAGAAGCATTTTCTGACGAATAAACAGGTCTTTTGAGATAATTGAGATGTCATCTGAAGCGTATTAGAACTAAATTTTGTCTGCGATCAAAATCTACATTACAGAGCTCCCAAACCCAAAAAAAATTAAATAAAACGTATTCTTATAAGTTTGACAAAGATATAAATTTAATTTTATTTATTACCTAAGTTGTTGTGCAAACTTATTTAAGAATTCATAGTGAAAGAAGACGCTGAAGTTGGAGACATCGTAAGACTGAGATTTTTGGAATACACGTTTAGTTATGTGCTTATCGGTTATTAGGCTTCTGTTGTCGGAAACCACCTTTTTACAATCGAAGACAAATTTTTTATGATCGAAGCCAAGCACTACAATGACACCAAGCTTCCTGGTAAAATTGCATATTTCAATGCCAAGTTGGAAAGTGCTGGCAATTTCTCTTTCTCTTTCATCCAGCACTTAAAAAATATCGCCAAAAATATCACAAAAAAATATTCGATATACGATATATCGCGTTTGTAAAATATTCGATATTGATATATCGTTTTTCGTCAAAAATATCGATGTATCGATAGTAATGCGAGATATCCAGACGAAAATCAATCTTAAACGTTGTCCCAAATTGATCAATCCCCGATTTGCTCAAACCAAGTACAAAAGGATTGACTTGAGTACGAATTCACCAATCCCAAAATTTCTGTCTTGATCGCATCTTTAACTTTGGTATGCTTAATTTTAGCTTTTTTCGGGCAACGTCGTTTTATGGTTTGGCCCAGGCCCGTAATAAGCCCGGATCGATTTCAAAAATCGAACTGGGCCTTAGAAAGACAAGGAAAAAAAAACAGTCCCGGCCCGTTCCCACATCTACATCCAATTTAGGATATTCTCTAAGCCAAACGGCTTCCTATGGCTTTTTTTTCAAACGTGGCTAAAGAGGTCATATCTGTCTACGGATTCTGATGCTGTCTTCTCTGCCGTAGAATGCAAATATGTGGGATCAAGTCGGTAGACCGAATGTAGCATTTCGCTTTTAATTTAATTTATTTTAAATTAAAGCGCCTAACGAATCACAGCAGATTATGCAGTGTGACCTTGTACCACTTAGGCCTTTTTGACCATTATTGGTATTTTTGTCCGTTTCTGGTCACACTCTTTAAATTGGGTTCCACACACTCTTAATAAATGGAAAATTCCTGCCAGGAATATTTCGCAGTAGTGGATACTAGCCCTTCAGCTAGATACAGCGTTGATCCAACTACTTCAGAAATCTGTTTACCTTGAAAAGAACAGAGCGATGAGAGTTGGAGATAAATAGTACTTTGGTGTTGGTAGTAAAGTAACAAATATTGTTCACTTTCTCTGCTCTGAACTGAGTCCCACAACTTCAACTGAGTCAGATTTGTTTAGAACCCACCTGATAATAAAGTATTTGCTTGATTTTGGTTGTAATTATTAAGGTAACATTCATAGTGGTTGTTAATAAAAGTAATAACAATAAAAAGCAGTAAAGCAAAAAAAAAAAACAACAATTTGCCATTTCAAAAGTTGTTGATTTGTATTTTGTTTTTTTTTTTGGTTTAAATTTTACTGCCTTTAACAATTAATGGCCTACAAGCAACAGTGAAAATTTCACTCAACACAAAACAAAGCAACAACAACACAACAACAAAACAACCCAAATGCAATTTAAATTTAAATTGCGCGGATTTACGCCAGCATGATTTTTGTGAGTTTTAAACAGGCCGCCACCGCCAAGCACTATCTTTTGCTCCATCTCTTTCCCACACACACACACACCCATGTCTGTATTTATAATGTGTGGAACGTATGTGGGAGGTGATTTTGTGAAAGCTTTTTTTTTTCAAACATTTATTTTGATCTCTTTTTTTTCTATCTTGGCTTTTCGCTTAAATGTTGCATGCAGTTGACAAGACGACAGTGCACAGACAAAAAAAACAACAGCAAAATCATTTCAAATTAAATGTAATTCATTGCAAAATAAAAACAAAAAGAGCAAAAATAAATATATATATACAAGATTAAAGGGAAAATCGCGCTGGTAGTTAGTTTTTCATCTGGTGAAAGTTTTTCTGTTGGTAGTTTTTCTTTTCGTTTTTCATATCAATTTTAATGAGATTAAATAAAATAAATTAAATTAGACAAATTGCACAATAAAATTGTAAAATGATGAATGAGTAAAATTAAGTTAAACACTGCAAATTAATAAAATGGAAATCGGTTGAATACAAATGTTTCTTTTAATGGATCGGCGGCATGCATTTAGGTCCCAAAACAAACATTTTAATATACAAGGTAAGTCGAGAGGATAACTATTCGTTTTCACAGAAACGCAAGGCGGAATCAGGATTGGCTAAGTTCTGTGGTTCCTGAGGTCTTTAACAACATGGATCTCTAAAACATGATCACGCCTAATAAATTATCGAGCCTTTTCCTATTGTCCTATTGTCTAAGCCGATCAAATTGAATTATGAAATTTATTCTATTTTCAAAATTCGATTTACAAAACTTTTGGTTTTCCTTGTAGACCCGTTTATCTGTTAATCTGCTCTCTTATAGATCAACATACATCGCACAATGTCTTAGTCCTAAAGCGTTCTTCCAAATAGAATGGATATTCGACAGTGTAGGACAAAAGACAAAGACGAGGTAAGGTGATTGCTTTATGCAATTAAATCTGTATATAAAACGAACCAAACCCTTATATTGTGGGGTTGATGATTAAGTTTATAATTTAAGCATCAATTCTTTTTTGAGATATCACGATGGTTTCATACAACAATTTTTTTTTTAGTTTCTTACGAAGTTTCCTTTTTTGCAAATTCCAAAAAATGTAACTTATTCTCGTGAAATCTTAATAAAAAGATTTAAATGTCCTCCAACAGATTTTCGATATCATTCATCATATAACGAAAAAGACATTTAAGGGAATTGTAAACACAAATTATGCTTAAGTTCAAGCTAATTGAAGCATTTTAGATTTTAAAACGAGAAGGCAAAGCTAACTTCGACTGTGCCGAAGTTTTAATACACTTGAAAAACTTTACTCCAACTGATTTAACTGGTAAAATATATATAGGATATAGATATCAGATATTAAAAAATTTTAAATCATTGATAATAAAAATAGGATACCATAAAAAATCTTTTCTGAGTAAAACACATTTTCCGACCGATCGGTCCTATGGCAGCTATATGCTATAGTCATCCGATTTTTATAAATTTTTTAAAAAATTTGTAAAAGCATATAAAACTAATATCTACCAAGATTGGGGACGATCCGATGGAAAACAAAAAAGTTTTTCTCACTAGAACTTTTTTTTTGACCGACCGTTTCTATGGCAGCTATATGCTATAGTCATCCGATTTTGATAAATTTTTTCAGAATTGTGTAGAAACATATAAAACAAATATATACTACGATTGGAGACGCTACGATGGAAATCAAAAAAGTTTTTCTCACAAAGACTTATTATTCGACCGATCGTTCCTATGGCAGCTATATGCTATATTCATCCGATTTTGATAAATTTTTCCACAAATGTGTAAAATCATCTAAAACTAATGTATACCAAGATTGGTGACGCTACAATGGAAAACAAAAAAGTTTTTCCCACAAAGACTTATTTTCCGACCGATCGTTCCTATGGCAGCTATAAGATATAGTCATCCGATCCGGCTGGTTCCGACATATTAGTTGCGCGCAGTAAAAAGAAGACTCTGTGCAAAATTTCAGCTCAATAGCTTTAAAACTGAGAGACTAGTTTGCGTAGAAACAGACAGACAGACAGACAGACGGACAGACGGACAGACGGACAGACGGACGGACGGACAAGCGGAAATGAACTCGGCTCGTCGTCCTGATCACGAATATATATAGTTTATGGGGTCGGAAATGAATATTTATATGCGTTACAAACTTCTGGGCAAAATTAATATACACTTTTCAAGTGTATAAAAAGTTTTAAAAGTGTGTTGAGCCAAATTTCTGCTTCAAAACTTCACACATCCTGTTTGGAAGGGATTCATTCAAATTACCAAAATAATTTAAAGAAATCAAGTTTTAAGCTGATACTATGGCTTGGATTAGTTCAGGTATAACTGAACATTGTTGTCCTGATCCATATACTTGACGTGTCAACCATCCCCAGACATTTTCGATGATGTTCAAATGCGGTGAGTAAATCGGTCAGCTTAATAGCTTCACATTTTGGTTCTTTATATACGTTTTAACAACCCAGGTTGTATGTATTGGCGCATTATCAGTTTTGCAAATCCTCGGCCGAGGTATAAAAAAGGTTATAAAAGTATGGAAACGCCTTTTTCAAAATACCACTGTAAGACAACGCATTCATTGTAATTCACAAAAATATTAATTTTACGGATTTATAAAACGAATTGGTCCCTCACACCATCACAGCTCCAATTTTGATATAAATGAAACTGCCTTTAACACCAAATTTTATTCTGGTTTTTGACAATGAGTCGAGAGATTTTAACGTTTTTCTTAATATAAGTCGCCTTTCTCCATTAGTAAGCGCACTGTGTGTACCGCCTTTCATGTTATTTCCATGTTCAGACATATTTATTCCAAATACGGTTATAACATGTCGGATTCTCTTTATTTTTTTGTAAGCTATTTTGATCAAAGACCTAAATCAGCGTTATTGTAGGCTTTATTTTGTTCTTGACTTGTTTATGGTTTTTCCTCGACCCATTTTACTTTTATTTAATTAAATTATCTAAAATAACTAAAAAGATCGATCAAAGAAAAATATGAGTCCAAGTGCCAAGGATAGTGTTCAATGTTCTATTCAAGTGGCGCGAAATTAGGACCCCAAATATGATAGGTTTTTGGTAAATAATTTTTTGTTCATACTTAAAACTTTGTCGCTAAGACTTTCTTCAGGATATATTGCAATAGTTAAATGAACTTTAATATAAAAAAAAAAGATCTCTAGCATGCTTGGTTTGGAAGCAGTGGTCAATATAAAACACACATAGGGGGTGTCCTATTCCATTGGTGCGCAGTGTATATGCTGTAGTAGAACAGAGCTATAAGTCGATTTGTTTTTAAAATTAAAAGAAATTTAGTTAGTTTTTTCTTGAATATAGAACTAAGAATAATAATAATGTCACAGATTACATTTAATTTCAAGTTAAATGGACTTTTTTTAATCAAAAAACGATTTGGAAATTCCGAACATAGTCAGACTTTGACATCGTTTGTACTTAAATTTCCCCTGTGTAGTAAGTTTATGACTGGACCCAAAAAAAAAGTAAAGTTCAAAGTATGTCTATTTTACCAACAGCAATTATTTGTATTCGTGTGATTTTTAAAAAGAATTGTCGTTTTTAGTTTTTTAATGATTTGTTTAATATAGACGGAACACTCAAGTTTGTACTCTTCTCAAAGTTCCATTCCCACAATTCTTCATTTTACATAATTACCAACACAAGTATCGTCCATTGTAACCAAGAAATTTTCCAACAAATAACAACTTTATATAGAAGTCAACAAGAACAACTACAAAAAAAAATAAAAAGATGTTGACGACCGCTTAGAGGTCGCTTGGTTTAGTCTAGCATAGAATGACGGCAACAACATGTACGTATATATAACTCTGAGCGTTGGCAGAGCTGCCGCCGACACTCGACAACGTCAACGGCGGGCGTCCTTCAAGCGAGCATTAGAAGCGTCAACGAATGACCTAAAGTAACCCAATGGAGAAGGCAAACAGCAAACGATGAAGGCAAAAAAAAAAACACAAAAAAGAGTATTGCACAATGCAGCAAACGCAACGATAGAAGAGAGGAAGTGGGCAACCAAAGTGGGCGTAAAACTTTAGAACAAAAGACCATCACAAACAATAGGGAGTTAGACTTTGGAAAAGGTGGAAAATAGAGCTAAAAAAAATTGTATTTTATAATATTTTTTATAACTGACATCTCTCTGCTGTTTGCTCTATAGAAACAAAGTTAAACCAAGCCAAGCGAAGTCAACTTCAATTGAGGTCAGCACTTCAGGCTGACAGCAGCAGGGAGATGGTGATGGTGGTGGTGGCGGTGTCCATGCCAGATGATAACAACCACATAAATAGCATCAACAACAACAACAAAATCAACTCGGGCCAGGCGACAAGTCGAACAAGTCCATCAAACGAGAAGAACTGGAACAACGACACAATGGAAACTGTACAAAACTAAGCTAGTGAATGGCACTGCTCTGTGTTTAGGGCCAAAATCTTGGCTGTGAAAATAGTGAGAAATGCCAATCCTAGGAATTTTAATTTTCATATAATGCACGACTGTACTATGGGCAAAAAAAAAATTAGAAATAAAAAAAATAAATAAAATCAAAAAAAAAAATAGAAGGCTAACATCGGCTACGCCGATGTTTTGAATACCCTTGCAGTTTTTGAAAGACGCTACCACTGATAACAAAAAAGTTTTTCTCACTAGAACTAGTTTTATGACCGACCGTTTATATGGCAGCTATATGCTATAGTCATCCGATTTTGATAAATTTTTTCAGAATTATGTGAAAGCATATAAAACTAATATATTCCACGATTGGTGACGCTACGATGGAAAACAAAAAAGTTTTTCTCACTAGAACTAGATTTATGACCGACCGTTTATATGGCAGCTATATGCTATAGTCAACCGATTTAGATAAATTTTTCCACAATTATGTAAAAGCATATAAAAGTAATATATTCCACGATTGGTGACGCTACGATGGAAAACAAAAAAGTTTTTCCCACTAGAACTAGATTTATGACCGACCGTTTATATGGCAGCTATATGCTATAGTCATCCGATTTCGATAAATTTTTTCACAATTATGTAGAAGCATATAAAACTAATATATTCCACGATTGGTGACGCTACGATGAAAAACAAAAAAGTTTTTCTCACTAGAACAAGTTTTCGGACCGATCGTTCCTATGGCAGCTATATGCTATAGTCATCCGATCCGGCCGATTCCGACAAATGTGCAGCCTATGTGTATTTAAAGACTTTTTGCAAAGTTTGGTCAAGATAGCTTTAAAACTGAGGGAGGAGATAGCATAGAAACAGACGGACGGACAGACGGACAGACGGACCGACGGACAGACGGACAGACGGACATGGCTATATAGACTCAGCTCGTCATGCTGATCAAGAATATATATAGTTTATGGGGTCGGAGATGCTTCCTTCTATGCGTTACAAACATCGTGACAATTTTAATATACCCTCTGCAAGGGTATAATAAAAAAAATAAAAAAAAATTATAAAAACAAGTAAGAAAGTCGGTCAAGCCCGACTGTAATATACTCTGTACCTGTTTGTACGAAACTAATAACTTTAAAGTGTGAGGTTTTTTCAAAATCTGAGGGTGGCAACTCTTTCAACCATCGTTCATCTGGTTGAAAAACGATGTATGGGGGCTAGTACCTAGTACAAACCCGTAAAATTATAAAATTTGTATATAATTTCCTATTAACAAAAACGTATCTATATTAGTCACGCGGGAATCACGCGTGATTTCTGACCGCAGGCCATCTCAATTATATCGCTCCACTCATAGCAAGGTCCAATTGGGAAATTACCAGTTAGCTATTGCCTTCTCGCTCTCTCTTTCTCGTAAGTTCTACCAATGGCAACGGTGTTGTTGTTGGCGTTGGTTTTTATTTTCTTTTACATATAGCTCTAATATCGTTCATCTGATCGAAAAATAATGTATGGCGGGTCGATTCAAAATAAGTAGTAGAATATATGTCTAGAATGTTCGAACTATCTATCTTGAAAATTGTGGGAGTTATTTCGTTTTTTTTAATTTGCGGGGGAGGCAGGGGGCGTGGCAAAAATCAAAACTAAACTTGATCTGCCTGCAAGTATAAGAAATATATGTTCCATACACTTCAAACCTCTATCTCTTACCATCTCTGAGATCTCTTCGTTCATACGGACAGACGGACAGACAGACGGACAGACGGACATGACTATATCGACTCGGCTGTTGATGCTGATCAAGAATATATATACTTTATGGGGTCGGAGATGCTTCCTTCTGGCTGTTACATACATTTGCACAAACCCAATATACTCTGTGTACCTTCGGTACAGAGTATAAAAATATAAAAAAATTTATAAAAATAAAAAATAAAACAAGTAAGAAAGTCGGTCAAGCCCGACTGTAATATACTCTGTACCTGTTTGTACGAAACTCATAACTTTAAAGTGTGAGGTTTTTTCAAAATCTGGGGGTGGCAACTCTTTCGACTATCGTTCATCTGGTTGAAAAACGATGTAAGGGGGCTCGATAAGTAATGATGAGTAGAATTACCCTAGTACATAGCTCGTAAAATTATAAAATTTGTATATAATTTCCTATTATCATAAACGTATCTAAATAAGTCAGGCGGGAATCACGCGTGATTTCTGACCGCAGGCCATCTCAATTACATCGCTCCTCTCATAGCAAGGTCCAATTGGGAAATTACCAGTTTGCTATTGCCTTCTCGCTCTCTCTTTCTCGTAAGTTCTACCAATGGCAACGGTGTTGTTGTTGGCGTTGGTTTTTATTTTCTTTTACGTATAGCTCTAATATTGTTCATCTGATCGAAAAACGATGTATGGCGGGTCGATTCAAAATAAGTAGTAGAATATATGTCTAGAATGTTTGAACTATCTATCTTGAAAATTGTGGGAGTTATTTCGTTTTTTTTAATTTGCGGGGGAGGCAGGGGGCGTGGCAAAAATTAAAACTAAACTTGATCTGCCTGCAAGTATAAGAAATATATGTTCCATACACCTCAAACCTCTATCTCTTACCATCTCTCAGATCTCTTCGTTCATACGGACAGACGGACAGACAGACGGACAGACGGACATGGCTATATCGACTCGGCTGTTGATGCTGATCAAGAATATATATACTTTATAGGGTCGGAGATGCCTCCTTCTGGCTGTTACATACATTTGCACAAACCCAATATACTCTGTGTACCTTCGGTACAGAGTATAAAAAAAGACTTGCGAAAGATCGCTCCAACTTAACTTAACTATATGATATACATATGTAGGATATTGATGTCAGATTTCGATAAATTTAGATTCAATGAGAATCTTATTTTTAATTATTTAAAAAGTTTGAAGTTATCTGTACTTTAGATAGGCTTTTACATCTGCAAACTCGTTGATAAAATGAACCAAACTGATTTCGATTCAGTATTTTCGAAAGAACACCAGGTTACGGTTCGGTTTAAGATCCCAAATTTGCTGTTCGGTACGATTTGGATCGGTTCAGAACTGGTTTGCATTCCTGGTGAAGCATAATAATACCAGGATCAGTTGAATTTGGTTAAAGTATCTTCAAAAACAAAAAAGGTTTCATACAACAAAATTTCTCTCGACCGATCTAGTGATCCAATTCCACCCACTCTAACATATATACATCCTACATCAAAAAGTTGTATGTATATATTTGAACATTTAAAGTTTATGCCAACAAAAAATCCCCTTTCTGCCTATAGTACACGTTAGGGTACAAAGTCGAATCTGTCTTGTTGTTCATTTTCATTTATTCACTATTTTTTTTTTTCTAAATCTGCAATTTCAATTGCCGTCACAACAGTCAGCCCGACAGCCACTTGCAGCAGCAGCAGCAGACAAGACCCACAGAAAGCAACAGAAAATAAAAAATCAAATCAATGGAATGCGAATCAATAATCTTAAAGTTGTGTTTTCGTTTCGTTATTTTTTTTTTTCCTTCATCTTTTGCTCTCGAAATGCAATTTGCGATTTCATTTCATTTATGGCTCCGCTTTGCACTGGTTTTCCTCCTGCTTTGACTGCTCCTCCTCCCACTTTTCCCCACCCCCCGTTGGCGAATTTGCCAATCAAATTGACACGCTTTCCCTTTGCTTCATTTCCTTTGCAACGCCGCCCTCTCCAAAGTGTTAGGTTTAGTCACTTTTATTTGCATTTAAATTACGTTGGAAGCTCGGGCTGGCTTTTGGGGTTTTCATTGGATATTTTCTTTTTTAATGATTTCAGTTTTGTCGAGACTCTTGAAAACAGTTTGTTGTTGTCGTCGTTATGAACTTTGGAACTTTCACATAAATTGAACATTTGATACTGTTTTAATGAGTTCCTTTTTTTTTGTTTCTGTTTTGAAGTCATCGAAAGTAAGAGTTAATATTAAAAACTTTTAAAGATGGCAACTCCATTTAAAGCTTCCTTATAAGACACGAGCTCAATTTAAAGCCATGTTGTAACAAGTTAGCAGCGCTTTTGTCAGATTAAAGCAATTCTAAGCTATTTTAAAATAAGCTTTCAACGCTTGAGGACTTTTTTACAAATCAATTGAATTTAAATTTAAGTTGTGATATTGATATATCGGGCCAAAGAAGAAGAAGAATGAAATTTGAAGCCGATATAATAAGTCTCTATAAAATAAAAGAAATTGTAAGATACTTTAAAACAAGGTAGCGATAAAAAAAATCGTTTTTTGAAAATTTCAAGCTATTTTATATTATGTTGAATAATCCTTAGAAAATTTGACACATTGTTAAACTGCTTTTTCCGCTTCAAATGCTTTTTTATCAAATCGTTGAATTTGACGGAATTTTGTGACGAGTTGGCAGTTTTTAAAACCGTTTTATTAAATTAAACATAATCAATTTTACACCGAAAAACAGATGTCCTTATAATACTTGTGTACCTGAAGGACCATGAATAACTTTTGATATCTGATGGAATGTTAAATACACTGTATAAAGATAACTTTTTCGAACACAATTTAACCCTTCTGTTAGGTTAAGGATAATTAATTAATGATAAATCAATAATATTTGGAAATTATTGAACCAAAATAGATGAAAAGAATAAAATAAAATTTTAATTCATAATCAAATATTAATATATTCCAGATGGTCCCTTAACCTGACATTTGTAAGTTTTTGATAACCTAACAAAAGGGTTAAGAGCATTTTTTTTAATTTTGTAAGCCTGAGGAAATCCCTGATTGAAGTAATAAATTTGAAATAACATCAAAAAGCTCAGAACCGAAACTGTACCGGTACAATGTTTCGGTTCTTTTCGGTACCAAAAATAAAGGTTCCGAAATACCGGTTCTTAAAAAAATAAAAATAACGGTTCCGGTAACGGTTCTGAGTTTTAATCGGTTCTTTTCGGTATACGGTTCCGGTTCGGGTTCCGTTTGACACCCTGATCAAAATATATAGCAACATTTTAGAGTTCGAGAGTTCTAATACAACTTCATAGTTACTCTTCTTGCAATTTAGAAGCAAACCGGAAACGTTTTAATGGTTTTTGAAAATAAAAGATTAGAAGTGTTTTATCCCTTATAAATTTGCTATCGTTCACAAGGACCTAGTCTCTACCTATATTTAAGAGTTTCTGAATTCAATTCGTTTAATAATAAAAGCTTTCACAAGCCATTTTTTGAACCTTATATAAGCCACTAGAATTAAGAACAAGTTCTTATCTCCCACCCATATTTATTCACCCGTATTTAACCCAAAATTATATAAGAGAAAAAACTTACGCCGTTTTAATCAACTTTTGATTACCAACTCATGGTTTAGATGGAGAAAGAGCTTACCTGGAAGAAAACAAAATTAATATATTAATTTACCTCGTTAACACTAAAGTAAGTGCACTTCAGATTCAAGTAATTTGAAGCGGAATTGCAATCTATTTAAATTTTTTTTTTAAAAGTAGGTTAGAGTTCGGTCTGTTGTGTGAGCAAGATTATTTTTGGAGAAAATGCAATTACTTTACAGGTAAATTGAAATAAAATACGATCTTGAAAGCTCCCAATTCATAATCTAGGTTACTGAAATTAGAATTGTCGGATTTCTTAAAGACAGTACATTTTATACCCATGCAGAGGGTATATTAAAATTGTGCTGATGTTTGTAATGCATAGAAGGATGTATCTCCGACCCCATAAAGTATATATATTCTTGATCAGCATGACGAGCCGAGTCGATATAGCGCTGTCCATCTGTCCGTTTGTTTTTATGCTATCTCCTCCCCCTCAGTTTTAAAGCTGTCTTGACCAACTTTTCAAAAATTCAAATTGAAACGGACTCGTTGAAAATTTTCTATCAAATAAGCCTTTAACCAATTAAGAATGTGCAGAGAAACTCCCAGCATCAGGAATTGCAAGAGCACGAACAATAGATTCCGGCGTAATGGCCGTGTCAGTAACAGCGCCCTTAGTTGGGCCGACAGCAGGGGGTTCAGATTCCATAACAGTAGGGATAGTACAAGTCGACGCCATAGGGAATGAATTGGTTCAACCTTTTGTCAAAACTTATTTCTGACCTAAGATAGCCCCTAGATCCGACTAGCCTTGCCTAACAGCACTTTGACCATTGGATTGTTATTGTTTACTAGGTTCTCAGCTAACAACTTGCCTCACCCTGTTAGTGAATCATGGGTAGTGGTACCCACGAGCTTCTTCTGAACCAACTTGCCCGTCGGTGTGATAGTTTTACGAGATTAAGCGTTTTGTGTTTTATAATATTTTCATGTTAAGGTTTCAATCTCTTTTATTTATGGCGCCTGTTAAGCTCTGATAAGTTATAAATAGATGTTACTAGTCATTTATCTATATGTATGAATAAGAACTGATATTTCCCACCTGCAGTGAATGGATGGATGGATGGGTGGACGGACGGACTGTCTGTCTGTTTCATTTCATGCATCATCGTCGTCATCATCATCATTAACATTTCGTTGTCCAATGTTTGTTTGTGCTGGATTTGTCATTGTTGACGAGCGAGCAGCTAGCTTGTGGTGCGAGTGCAACGACACAACCCACTTGCACCACCCCCTCCCTCCCTCCCTCCCTCTGCCACTCATCACCGCCCATCGGCAACGAAACGAAATTTGTGTCGTGCCGTGCACTGACATCAGTCCAAAGTGCTTTTTCGCAACAACAACAGCAGCAACTACTATAAGGAGAGACCAGACATTGTATTGCGGTTGCCATTTTGGTAGATGGCAAATATTTAAAATGCATAAAATGCATTAAATTGCAATTTTTGGTTCAACACTTAGGGCACTTAAAGGGGAAGAAAAATATGAAAAAAAATATCTTATCATCTGTCTAGAGATTAATTCAATTTCTTATAATAGACTTCCATTGTTTACTTATATTATAATTGCATTGATTGCCTGTAGAAACGCGCTGTCAGTGTAAAGGATAAGGAAACAACGGCAATAGGGAAATGTAAACAATGTATCTCTCTAAGTGCATTCAAAATGAATAATTCACACAACAATTTCGCTACCCTCGCTCCTCTTCACCGAGAATTGCAAAATAATCCATATTGCAATTGGATTTACGTGTGTGTGCATTATTATAAAATATGGATCGATGCAATCTAAAATGTGGCAACAACAACAAAACAACAAGTTGAGATATACATCGGAGGAAAGAGGGCGTGTGGGGGTGGTGATGGGTTTGGTAACAAATGGGCGTGTCTGTTCTAGTTAATGTAATTGAGTTGGCAGCGCTTCTTTGAGTTTCATTTTCATTTGTCATGTTCTATATTTTATTATTTGTATATTTTTGGGGTATTCTGAATTTTTGTAAGTATATATTACTAGCTGACAATACCTGGAACTTGATGGGTGCACTTAGGCTAAAAGCTTTGGTCTATAATCCGATCACGATAATTGAAGCGCCATTTAAATAAAATTGTTATTAATTGTTCGTCTTTATACTATGTTTTTATATGACAACTTCCAACACTTTAAATTGAAATACCCAAAAATTGAAATCCTCAAATATCAATTTGACAAGCTCATTTCTACCCCACCAAATGAAATTTAGAAAAAATCACAATAAGAACTTTGACAACGAACTTTTCGACATCTTAACTTCTGGGCAAAATTAATATACAGTTTTCAAGTGTATAAAAATATAAATTAAACAAAATTTTAAAAATAAAATAAAACTAATTAAAAAGACATTTCAATTGCGAAAATTTCTAAGATTGTTTTAGGAATAACTTTTACTCAAGATGACAGCAATGTCGATCTGTTTTGAATAAAACGCATTTAAAGCGGAAAATATTTAATAAGATCGTTATTTAAATAATCCGCCAGCTCTATGAAAAATTTATCAGACCGAACAGGTCTGAGTTAAGTGAATTCAAATTGGTACAAGTTCACTTTTATAATAAACGATCAAGGTATTTGGCGTCATAATTTCAATTCTTACTTAATTTTTATTCAACAGAATCGATATAAAACGTTTCAAACTAACTAGGTTCGAATTCGACAAATCTTGTCGAAAGCGATAACCGGAACAGGCTTTTTATTGAATTGAATTGAATTGAATAGAATAGAACGTCATGGAGGTTATATTAGGATCCTGCAAATGTGTTCCAAAAGGAACAATCTTTATATATGGTACAATAGCCTATTAACATTTATGAATAATTTTATTTAAAAAGCCATTTTATAGGCAATCAAAGCCTTAGTTGACTGTCAATGGTCTGCATAACGGCGCGGTTCACTCCAACCAAAGCACTGAAACACATCCTAGGTGTCAACCCTGCACATCTAAGCACGACTGCAAATGACTGCCCAAGGTCTATGAGCGAAAGGCACGAATGCGCTACAAAGCTATCAGCACAGCATGGTTGGTCGAGGTATATAAAGTAGCAGGGACAACAGGATCCGCAAAAGCAACCATATTTTTACAGACGGCTGAATGATGGACCAAGGAGTCGAAGCGGCTGAATACTGTAAAGAGCCGGAAAGTATGCAAAAAAGATAGGCAAAACAAAAGCAGACACCTGCAGGTAATGCAGGAAGCCGTCTGTCATAGAAACTCTGGAAAACCTCATCAGGAGCTTTCCAGCAGCGGTCAAGCACAGACTGAAACACCTTCACATCCTTTAGATTGCTTGAGATACTCAAAATTATATTGGCATTCGATAAAACTTCAAGGATCCTGTTGTACCTCTAAGTCGAAACGATCTCCAAACGGACCAAACGGTCAACCGGTCAACCGGAACTATCTACCTTCCTAATTCGCAACTGATTTAAGAACCTCCCAGCATGAGTTGGAAAATGAAAAAAAATTTTTTAATAATTTAAAAAAATAGACAATTTTGGGAGGAATGCGAATTCATTCAATTCAATTCATTCATGACAATGTCCGTCTCGCTCTAACCACGGTGTCTTCCTATGTGTATTATAATATTGAGTAAAGTATCTTCAGTCGTACTACAACACTCAATTTTGAGACCCGTCTCAATCTTTTTCTCTACTAATCCTCGGACGCGTTCAGCAAGTTCAAATGACTCACTTGATCACTAATCAGCTTAAAAAAAACTTGTCTTATTATTTAGCATACTTTTAGAGAAGCTCCATGTAAATATTATATTAAACAAAAGAGGAAAAGTAGGGTACGTAAATTACCAATCAGGGAGCAAGTTCTTCTGCTGAACACGGCCATTCTCTATGAATTAATAAATTGAACGGACTGTGACGTACGTGTTGCAATACAACAAGAATTAACAAATTTGTAAAAACTTGCAAATTGATTTGGTAATCAATGGTTTAAAGCAGGGGTGCCCATGCCCTATACCAGACGTTGTCACCCAAGACGTACACGGCCGAACACATTCGGCAAATTCACACAGACACGAGCCGAACACATGCCGAGCCCTTCGCAAAGAGAGTAAAAATCAAGCAAAGCCAATCAGTGCTCGCCTAGCCTTCAACAAGGTAGGTTCGAGCCGCTTTGCGTCGCATTATATTCGCACACCAATACACTCTCACTTTTTTGCCTCGCTCTTTGTGACTAAGGCTGCCCTATACTCTGCTCACACATTTGTTGTTGCATCACTCTCCGCTTTATTCGCGAGTATACGAAAACGCACACACTGCTCGCAGCATAGGCCAGAGCAATAAAACAACAACATCAACCAAGTTTTGTTTTCTTCTCCCTCACTCCTTTGGCAGCGGCTGCACGAATACAACCAACGAATGTGTGCGAGTCAAATGGGAATTTGTTGTTGTGATAGCATGATTTCGTTTGAAAAAAAAAACTAGCAGCTGAGCAAAAAAAAAGAAGAGATGACCAGGCAAGGGTTTTTTTTACCAAAAATTGTTAGATTTTTGACTTTTGTTACAATAAAAAACTGTAGATTTTTGGCATTTTGGGTAAAGAAGGTCACACTATTATGCTCTCAGATTCTGCACTGACAAAAAATTGTGTTTTCGTCGTCAAACTTTTTCACAGTGGTTTTACGCAGTTTAGTACCGGGCTTAAAACATAAAAAATTACGAAATAACAAATAATCCTTAAATGTGCACACAAACCAAATTTGAAGTTAATCGATTGAAGAGTAGAAACTTTAGGCTTTAAGCTTTTATAAGTTCATAAATCAGTTAGTAACGTTTACGTTATACAATACTGCGATTTCTTTTGCCAACTCGTTTTTAAGGATCTGCCATTTTTTCACATAGCGTTGTACCAATAACGCACAATAAAAAAAATTAAAGCTGTTTGTCAAATCGATAAATTTATCAGCCAGTATCTTTTCGTGGGGATAAGAAATCGGGTCTAAGATATTTAAATATAACGATTACTGTCAATAATTAACAAAGGATTTTAAACATTACACACATCAGGCAGGTCTGTACGTCCAAGGAGCTCCCGGCCCCACCTAGCTTCAGCAGACTTTTTCTGTCAAACTTCAAGTCGTTTTGCAGTTCTTAAATTAAACGAATTTATAATGTTAACCTTTAAGAATTTCACGTATGCCCAAAATTTGATGAATTAAAGTTGTTAATTCGCAGCGTATACGCGATACATATATTACTATGGAATTACTCATACGCCATGTTGAACACCGAAAATGTGTTTCATTTCAGGCAACAGCCATAAAGAACAGCGGCAAAAGAACATAAAATGTTATGAGCCGCAAAAACGCCAACAAGTTCAAAGACCCGAAATGAAAGCCAATTCGGCTCTATAAAAGTGGGCGTGGTCAGGCGAAAAAGAAAATAGTTCAACGGAAATGAAAAACTTCAAGTTTCTTTTTGTGTTCTGGGTGTAAGGAAATTTGAATAAAATTATAAGCATATGGCACACGAAACTCGAGTGAGAATTGAGTGGCCAGCAAAATATAGAGATAAAAAAAAAATAAAAGGGAAAATTTCTACATAAATTAACATGAAAAGTTTACGAATTCGGAAAAGGCGACTGAAAAGGAAAAACCCAAACAAAAAACTTTTGGGGAAATTCTCAATGACATTCTGAAGGGTTGGGGTGGTTAAGGGGGTAAGGAAAGTCCAGACAAGGCTGACATCATTCTAGGATATAATCAATTTCAATGGGAGGACTTTATGTTGCAACATTTGGCCGAATGACTAATAAAATGCCAAACAAAAACAAACTATGAGTCAGAGAGTATGAGCAGCAGAAGAAGAAGAAGCAGTAAGAGGGAAGCAGGGCAAACTCGGTCCAGACAGCGCGCAGCAATGTTGTGGAGGCCGAACGACAAGTTTCACTTTGCAGCACTCGAAGAGTGGGCTTGAAGAGTAGCTAACTGAATGGCGCCGCCCGTTGACTTGTCTTTCCAATGTGGGCTGGCTGACTGACAGTTGGCAGTTTTCAGTATGAAGCCCCCCTAAACACATTTGACACTTGCATTTCTCTCTGGCTGGTAAATTGAAAAGTAGCCTAACTCAAGCTCAAACTTCGGAACAAGAGAGATCTCCCACAGCTATTAACATAATTCATTGCACAAAAGAAAAACATTAATTTAATAAATTATACAAAATATATGTAATTAATGTATTGTGCCAAGCAACAAAATACTTGCAATTATTATTAATTAAACAACAAAAACTGCTTTTCACTAGATTTATGGAATGTCGTTTCAAATTTAAACAAGTTTAATGAGTTTTGTACATGAATTTGTCATTTGAAAACGTTTGTTAGAGCAAAAGAGGGAGAGAGTGAGATTAATTACAAAACATTTTGTTTTGTTAAATCTTTCTAATTGTTTTCGCCAACCTTTTGATCAAATATTTCTCTAATGGCTTTGATTTTAAACATAATCTACAAGATGCAGTGTGCGACTACCAAGCGATAGACAAACTATGAAAACTGAATTTGCGAGTAATTCGCGCAATTGACGAGCTCGCTTTGTGTAAAGGCTTGATTTGCTCGTATTTGATAGTGTATAAGCCGCTACGAGCAGAAAAAGAAAAATCTGTGAGTGAAGTTAACACTCACGATGCTTTGAAAAAAAAGTTGGGAAATAGTGATGGAAAACAGTGTTGGAAAACAGTGAGGGAAAAAAGGAAGGGGAAAACAGTGTTGAAAACAATATAATTAAATAGTGTTGGAAAATAGTGTTATTAAATACTGTTCAAAATGGTTTTGGAAATCAGTTTTGAAAAACAGTGAGGGAAAAAAGGAAGGGGAAAACAGTGTTGGAAAACAGTGTTGGAAAACAATGTTAAAAACAATGTAATTTTATAGTATTGGAAAACAGTGTTGAAAAACATAGTTGGAATACAGTGTTTGAAAACAGTGTAAGAAAACAATGTTGAAAACAATGTGATTAAATAGTGTTGGAAAATAATGTTATTAAATACTTTTCAAAATGGTTTTGGAAATCAGTTTTAAAAAACAGTGAGGGAAACAGCGAGTGTTGAAAAACAGTGAGGGAAAAAAGGAAGGGCAAAACAGTGTTGGAAAACAATGTTAAAAACAATGTAATTTTATAGTATTGGAAAACAGTGTTGAAAAACATTGTTGGAATACAGTGTTTGAAAACAGTGTTTGAAAACAGTGTTAGAAAACAATGTTGAAAACAATGTGATTAAATAGTGTTGGAAAATAGTGTTATTAAATAGAGTTGGAAAGTTGTTTTGGAAAATGGTGTTGGAAAACAATGTTGAAAAATAGATGCCCAAAGCAGTGCCTAAAACAGTGTTTGAAAATAATAATTACTACACTGTTGGAAAACAATGTTAAAAAATTGTTAAAAATGGTTTTGAAAACAATGTTGGAAAACAGAGTTAAAACAATGATGAAAACCCGGTGTAAGACTTCCGGGTACCTATACATTGTTTTCATCGTTGTTCTTAACACTGTTTTTCAACACTATTTTTAACTCTGTTTTCTAACACTGTTTTTCAACACTGATTCCCAAAACTACTATTCTACATTGTTTTCCAAAGGCCCACTGGTCTAGAACATTCTTCTACTAAGTTTAATTGAAATGCCACGGTTGGTCAAGCGATCGCTTGGAGTGTATGATGTGTCAATTGATTTCCAACACTGCTTTTCCACACTGTTTTCCAAAATTCAACTGGTGTAAAACATATTAATACTTAGTTTAATTGAAATGACACGATAATTAAAAATGTTTTATACAAAAAAAAAAAAAAAACTTGTGTGCGAGCAAAAAAGATTGCTTTTTATTTTGCTCCCTGTTATATTGTTTTTGTAGAAGGGAAAGCAACATTTTGTGAAAAGCGCGAGAGATTAAAAGCGCCGCTCGCTCTGTACTCGTTCATATTGCTGCCGCTGAGCTAAATTGTTCATATTGCTCGTACGAGCAAACAGCTTGATCGGCTCGTTGCAACTCCCTGCTCTAGACCAAATCTTCTTTAGAATTTCAGGGGATTGCAGCCTTATGAATAATATTATCTGCAGGGTTTAAGAACGCTAGCATTGAAATCAAAAATGTTTTTCTGATGTGATACGACTAGATCAGTCGAATGCGATTTTAAAAATTTTGTGAAAATTTTTGGACCAGATTTGGTCTCTAAATCACAAAACAAATACAAAAAAATTTTTTATTCAACATTTCACAGATCTGTCAAAGCTGCCCTCGTATTTGTAATTCCTAAATTTTTTTCTAGTTCTTTCTTCCCTCACTTGAGCGTATTTTTATTTTTAAATGTCTTTGATTTCCAACAAAATCTAGTTACGCCTCAGTCTTTCAACATTTAATTGTGCATTACAGCATTACAACATTTTTAAACCCAAAAAGCAAAAACCACATGAAATATTGAAAAATATAATTTTGTACAGCTCAAAGTTATGTGCGACACAAATGTGGCCGCCGGGCTGCTTCTAGACCTCCATCCCCTCCCCACCACCTTCCACGACGACGACAATTTGTTTGTGTAAAACTCGTCCATAAAATGCAAAAAGAAAAGTGCAGTCAGGCAACTTTGTTGTTGTTGTTCCTCTTTTTGTTCTTTGCTTTTAGTCGTCTGCCGTGTTGGCCTGCCAGAAGCATAAAAAATTCTTCTTTCTTTTCTTGGCTTATTAAAAATTTAATATTAAGTGTGCCACGCCCCTTGGCCAGAGGGGCTGTTGTTTTGCAATTACGTTGAATATATTCTTTAGCTGAATTTTATTTCATTTTCGTTGGCCATTTACACGCACTTTTTTTTTTTTTTTGACAACAGCAGGAGGAGGCGCCAACGATGTGGCGCAGTTGTTTGACCGCAGAGTAGGGCAATTGTCGTTGTTAGGTGTCGGGATTTTACATGGAATTTTCTTTGGTTTCATTTCAGTTTTGTAGGAAATCTATTTTGGGCCAGGCAGCTTATAAGGCACTTTTGTGTCTTATGAATATCATGGGGATATCCTTCCCTTTATTTTAAAGTTAAAGTGTGTAAGTGGGATTTTGGTCAAAAAAAATTAAGACAATTATTTTTTGAGTCACTGTAAATAACTCTAAAACGGTGCTTTTATTAAGAACCCATTCAAGTTTATTTTTATAGCTTAAAACAGACACTGCAAACTTAAATTAGCCTTGAGGTGCTATACAAATTTGTTTATAAAAAAAAACTTCAACAAAAACATAAAACCTTAATAAAAAAAAAATTTGCACAGAATTTAAAACAAATATGGAAATTGGTGTTTTTTTCTACATATATTTGTTTTTCTTGTTTTTCAGAGTGGTTGTTCAAGGAACGCCCCTGCAAATAAAAAAAAAACCAACAACGATTTATAATCGCAACTACTAACAACAACAACAAAAAACAGTTGAAAACTTGTTTAGCTCGTTATTGTTGTGGCTGTGGCTATAACTAATGCTTTGAACGTAACAGCAGAGAAATAAAATCAAATCTCCCATTAGTCATCAACAACGACAAACCCACCTGTAGAAAGCGAAAATAATAATAAACAGACAACAGCAGCAGCAGCGGCAACAGCAACAACCACTCGATAGTTCGATAAGCAAAAATAATTGCAACTATGACACAAGCCAGCGGCCTGGAGAAAGGGTGAAGCAAGATACAATCGTTTTCACAGACAATTCCCAGGGCTGAGTTGTTAAGCCCACCCCATCATCATCACCCACCCCCCCCCCAAGAGCTTTACAAATTAAGCTGTGAAAAGGCTACAGAAGATAATGGCATTAAGTTCTGTGTGCCAAAGCAGTGGACACTCGCTATTTAAAGATGTTAGAATGTACAAATTCAAATCTAATTTCTAGAAATTGGAAGAACTAATGCCTTTTTTTTCTTTTTTTTCAGTAATTTGGCTTTCCCAGCCAAAAATATTAGGGCCAAAAATAACTCACTAAAATATTACTGATGGGCGCAATAATAACAAAATTGACTTTATTTGACTTTGAGCGGAATAACAGGGCGAGCTGCGAGGGGGCAACGAGCCACTATTTGCCCATCGCTATATTTAACAATTGGACCCTAACCTTTTTGATACTATTTTCGATTCATTTTATCAAATCGGTAAATATTTGAATTTGATTGGCTTTGTTTGAAGAAGGATGCACTAAATTGTACAAGCTATCTGAAATGACAATCCTTAGTCGAAAAAGTTCATGGAATTTAAAACAAAAATCTGGTATGGTTAAATCGACATTTGACAACTTGATTGTTGTGGCTGCATTTATTCCCATTTACAAAGTCGTAAAATATTGATTAATGAGCCTATTTAAAATGTAATTATACTCGATACTACTATAGTAAAATGGGTATTATAAGTTCTTGCAAATGTATGAATGTGGGCAGAAGAAAGTTTTTCCGACCCCATTAAATGTATATTATATATATAGGAATGATAAGTCGGAAAATCGGTCTTAGTGAGAAAAACTTGTTGTTTTCAATGATAGCGTTTATAAACTCAGAAACAGTTCTAAAAAACTTTGGTTAAAATCGGATGACTATATAATATACTCAAAAAAAAAATATAAGGCTAACATCGGCTCCGCCCCCGCCTTTGCAGTTTTTTAAGGCGCTACCATTGATATCAAATAAGTTTTTCTCATTAGAACGAGTTCTTAGACCGATCGTTCCTATGACAGCTATACGCTATAGTCATCCGATTTTGATCAATTTTTCACAAATTGTGTGGAAGTATATGAAACTAATATATACCACGATTATTGATGCTACGATGGAAAACAAAAAAGTTTTCCTCACTAGAACTAGTTTTTGGACCGACCGTTTATATGGCAGCTATATGCTATAGTTATCCGATTTTGATAAATTTTTCCAGAATTATGTGGAATGTGTGCATATGAAACTAACATATACTGAGATTAGTGGCGCTACGACGGGAAACAAAAAAGTTTTTCCAACTAGAACTAGTTCTTAGACCGATCGTTCCTATGGCAGCTATATGATATAGTCATCCGATCCGGCCGATTCAGACAAATGGCAGCGTATTTGTATTTAAAGGCATTTTGCAAAGTTTGGTCAAGATAGCTTTAAAACTGAGGGAGGAGATAGCATAGAAACAGACGGACAGACGGACAAACGGAAATGAACTCAGCTCGTCATGCTGATCAAGAATATATATACTTTATGTGGTCGTAAATGCTTCCTTCACTGCGTTACAAACATCGTGACAATTTTAATATACCCTCTGCAAGGGTAAAAAAAATCGTTCTAAAAAGACCGAAATCAAGCATATTCGTTAACTAAAGTAGAGTATCCCACTTTTCTTGAACCGTGAACAGTGTTATTTTATGAACTCAATTCTTATTTAAAAACAGGCACACTCAACTCCACAAGGAAGGGAGGTCAATAGCCTTTGCCCAACGATTGCATGCCAACAACTGTCTTCACATGTCAGCATTGCTATTACTGCTTGGGAATTCCAAGTCTGTAATAGTGCTTAACCGAATGCATTCGAACTAAACTATAAACGGAGTTCGGTATTTATGACCTGTCGTTCATGTTTTTCGAACAAGTGTTCGTTCTATGAGCATGGCTCTGGTACTTTTATAACGGAAGCGTTCTCTTATTTGCCTGCAGTACTTTTATTTCAAGCACTGTCCAATGAACAGTGTTCATATATAATGAATAGTTGTTCTTACTCAATGAACGTGTTGTTTTGTGAAAGGATATGCCAGTTATTGTAGCAAGGGTCATTTAATGTGAACATGTGGTGGTTTTTTTTTGTGATCGTCGGGCTTGTACCGCAAGTACGAAAATTCTTGATAAAAGTAGAAAATACTTGGTTCAAGAGCAATTTTTCAATCCCGAAATACTTGATTTTAGATTAATTCGAGATACATTTAGTACATTTTGGGATAAAAACCTTATTCTTAGAACGAAGGGGTCTTAAACCAATTCCGATTCTTTCTTATTAGATTGATCGTACTTAGTGAAAGTACACCCAAGAAAAAATTATTATGAAAATTTAAAGTACGAAACGGTACAAATTCTATCCCGTTCGTTCTAAAACGTTTGAGTACAAAAAATTCTTGATATAAGTATTTCGTACTTGATTTAAGAATTTTGTTCGCATTTTAGGAACATTTTGGTTAAATTTAAAACTTAAGACTGTTTCATACTAAGTTAAGTACAACTAAGTACAAATTATACTTGACATTTTAGATACAAAACGGTATAATTTCTCTCCTGTTCGTTCTAGAACGCTGGCAGCCGTTTTTTCTTCTTTTGTTCTTAGTTTTCTCGATCGGTTCTACTTGATTAAAGTACAGAGTTTTTGGGTTTTTTCTGAGTGTAGCAAAAGGCTCTTGGTATAGCCTGGGAGTGAACCCCATTCCAAATAAAACGGTTTGCAAGCCCTGATGAAAGCTGCGAAAAATGTTCACGACTTTTTTAAGTTTTTAGAAGAAAAAAAAACAATTTTCAACAATGTCTATGGTACCAACTTGCCCTGGATTTAAATTTATTATTATCTGCCCCCGGGGTTCCTCTTACTGAAAAGTCGTCTCTCGGCAAACAACACTTTTTCGAAACTTTCTATAAATTTAGCGAAGAAGAAAAATCAGCGCTATACTACTTTCAGCTCTAGTTTTCGAGTAATCACTGTCTCTTGTATAACGAGAGTCTGTGTCTGTTTATCCAATTCCTGCAGCCAAGGATTAAGCCAGCCAACTCTTCTCTTTCAGCCAGCTTTAGGCAAAATAGAAATTGCCATAGTCTGCCGTGAGGGTGGGGGGAGATTTGAATCTATATGTAACTGGACCTGGACGGCAAGCGCGTGTTGTGGTTGTTTGTTCTCCCAGCTACTGTCAATTGAGATGGAAACTTTGACGTTGACATCAGCGACTTGCAGGCCCAGCGGTTTTATTTTGTATTTTTTTTTTTGCCTTTCAACACCCGCGCAATTTTCTTGTTGTTTTGTATCTCAATTGACTTTCTATAATTGCGTTTAATGTGTTGTGACGGGGCAGACTCGCAATTGCCCCACGCCCTTTTTTTGCGGGCGTGTTGTGTAAGTTGTTCGAAAATTCTATTTCTTTTCATTTTCATTTCTATTTGAATTTCCCGTTTCCTCTTTACACTTAAGCAGCTTTGATATTATTTAATTTCTTCTATTTACAATTCTCCCTTTTCTCTCGTTGTATTTTCTTTCAGTTGATTTGCGTAATCTCTCTGTGCCAAATGGGCCGCCAGGTGGCGCTGTCAGAGGGTCTGTGGGAATTTCATTAATATTGATTGATTGGGCGAGAAAACGAATTGGATAGCGAAAAGCCTTGATGGAAATGTGAAATAGGAAAGATAAATTGTAGTAAATGAAGGTAAGGCTAGGTCAGCTCTTTTGGAGGGTAGCACAAAAGTACCCGAGCTGATGAAGTCTAACTATGGTTCAACCTTGGTAAGCTTAAGTTTCCAGAGGGAATGAAATGCGCCAATAAAAGTCAATTTGAAAAATGGTGATTTACAAGATTTACATTGCACAGGAATGCCCACAACATGCTTAGGGCAGGACAGTCACCAATTCATAATACAAAAGTATTTGTCAAATAGCCACAAGAACGAGTTGGCTGACTCGATGATTTAACGAAACATTTTTGCTCCTAGGGCATAGTCTGTGGGCATAGAAGGTTAGGGTTTACCCTACATTTAGCTCTGATCATTTTTGATGAGTGACCATAAATGTATGCGGTCGAGCGTTATCATAATGGAAAAGGACACCCTTGCGATTGGCTTAATCTGGAACGCTTCTCTTTGATTCTTTGTTCAATTTAAATAGCTGACGACAGGATACATCTAAATTAATGGTTTCATTTCGTCGCAGCAGCCCAAAGACACATCTAAAATTTCACCAGAGAGGCAGCATTACTTTGCCCTAGTGAATATCAGCCATTGATTCGGTTTTAACCGACTTTCGTTTCAAAAACGGAACGTTTTCGATTTGTTTGAGCAATGAATCGCAGATATTGATACGCTTACTATGGTTAATTTCCTTCAAATCATGCGGTACTCAAATACATATGTATGGGCATTTCCATTATGTCGAACAGGACCTTCAAACACATTTCAGAAGGCTTCAGTTAAAGCTCCTAATTACCCCTATAATTGGTGCTAAGTTTGATTTTGAGAAATTTTAACTTTTCAATATAATTGCAAAAAAACGAGGCAAGAGACAAAAACAGAAGTGGTTTTCACGACCAACAATTCCAAAGTCGATTTTAGCGAAGCCTGAGGCAACATATCAATGTGTTAAATTTAAGAATGTTGTGCATTGATGTCACTTAGAAATGGTTTTGATGTTACCCAAAAATCCTTGTCCTTGTTTTTAAATTAAATTTTAAGCACTATCGCACGGGACATGTCGCACGAGACATTTTTTCCCAACATGATAGTTATGTTCTTTCAGTTGCTTTTTGAGGAAATTATATATAAAAAGCTTATTAAAACTGTTTTTAGGTCAACAGTAGATTTTCATGTATTTATTTTCACATAATAACAAAAAAAAACAAATTTTTGAAAAATATTATATCGTTCAACTTTTATTTCCGCCGTTTTTGCTCATTAAGATTTATAATAATTAAAAAGTATGATTTTACAATAATTAACAAATTTATGTAAATTTTTTGTTTTAATTTTACACTTACTATATCGAACGGGACGATATAGTAATCTATCAATCTATTTTTAACAAGTTTTTTTATACCCTTGCAGAGGGTATATTAAAATTGTCACGATGTTTGTAACGCAGTGAAGGAAGCATTTCTGACCACATAAAGTATATATATTCTTGATCAGCATGACGAGCTGAGTCTATATAGCCATGTCCGTCTGTCCGTCCGTCTGTTTCTATGCTATCTCCTCCCTCAGTTTTGAAGCTATCTTGACCAAACTTTGCAAAAAGTCTTTAAATACACATAGGCTGCACATTTGTCGGAATCGGCCGGATCGGATGACTATATCATATAGCTACCATAGGAACGATCGGTCCATAAACTAGTTCTAGTGAGAAAAACTTTTTTGTTTTCTATTGTAGCGTCACCAATCGTGGTAAATATTAGTTTTATATGCTTTCACACAATTCGGAAAAAATTTATCAAAATCGGATGACTATAGCATATCGCTGCCATATAAACGGTCGGTCAAAAAACTAGTTCTAGTGAGAAAAACTTTTTTGTTTTCCATCGTAGCGTCACAAAACTTGGTAAATATTAGTTTTATATCCTTTCACACAATTCTGGAAAAATTTATCAAAATCGGATGACTATAGCATATAGCTGCCAAATGGACGGTCGGTAAAAAAAACTAGTTCTAGTAAGAAAAACTTTTTTGATTTCCATCGTAGCGTCACCAAACTTGGTATATATTAGTTTTATATCCCTTCACACAATTCTGGAAAAATGTATCAAAATCGGATGACTAGCATATAGCTGCCATATAAACGGTTGGTCAAAAAACTAGTTTTAGTGAGAAAAACTTTTTTGTTATCAATGGTAGCGACTTTCAAAAACTGCCAGGGTATTTAAAACATCGGCGTAGCCGATGTTAGTCTTCTATTTTTTTTATTTAAATCGTATTAAAAATCTCTTTTTGTATTCAATGTTGGATAAGCTTTCTTCATGTACTTTCGAAGCACAGAACACAAATGTTTTTATACTCTGTACCGAAGGTACACAGAGTATATTGGGTTTGTGCAAATGTATGTAACAGCCAGAAGGAAGCATCTCCGACCCCATAAAGTATATATATTCTTGATCAGCATCAACAGCCGAGTCGATATAGCCATGTCCGTCTGTCCGTCTGTCCGTCTGTCCGTATGAACGAAGAGATCTCAGAGATGGTAAGAGATAGAGGTTTGAAGTGTATGGAACATATATTTCTTCTACTTGCAGGCAGATCAAGTTTAGTTTTGATTTTTGCCACGCCCCCTGCCTCCCCCGCAAATTAAAAAAACTGAATATCTTCCACAATTTTGGAGTTAGGTTGTTCGAACCTTTTAGACATATATTCTACTCATCATTTCTTATCAAGCCCCCATACATCGTTTTCCGATCAGATGAACAATAGTGGCGCTATGTGTAAAAGAAAATTTAATGCAACGGCAACAACAACACCCGCAGCCACTTACGAGAAAGAGAGAGCGAGAGGGCAATAGCTTACTGGACTGCGCCGCTTTCAGTTGCCCCCTCCCTTCTTTCCAATAGATATTTGTGTAAGTAGGCAAAGACCGAGTATGGGAGGAGCGATGCAATTGAGATGGCCTGCGGTCAGAAATCACGCGAGATTCCCGCGTGACTAATATAGATATGTTTATGTTAATAGGAAATTATATACAAATTTTATAATTTTACGAGTTAAGTACTAGGGTAATTCTACCCATCATTACTTATCGAGCCCGTACATTGTTTTTCAACCAGATGAACGATAGTCGAAAGAGTTGCCACCCCCAGATTTTGAAAAAACCTCACACTTTAAAGTTATCAGTTACATACAAACAGGTACAGAGTATATTACAGTCGGGCTTGACCGACTTTCTTACTTGTTTTTTAATGTCGCACGGGACATTGAAATATGTGATAATGCAAGTCCAAAAATTACGTTTTTTTGCAATTTTATACCCTGGAAAGATTTAAGAAAGCAAAAGTCAATGCCCAAAGAGAGGCATTTAAGAACTTGTATCAAAACAAAAAGTTCATTAGAACTATCAAAATGAGATGAGTTGCGCTTGCGCGACTCTGCTTTCGAATATCTCGAATAGACCTGTTTTACGAATTCAGGTTTTTTTTAGGTTGTATGGGATGCGTTCCTTAAGCTTCTCGGCAACCTTTCGTGTTGAATAACGGGGGCGTTCATTAATCTTAGCCTTTATTTTATTGTCATCAGCCTCCAATGGCCAGAACCTAAAATTTTACGAACCAACGTTCCCGTATACGTCGCATATATTTTTTTGAGGTTGAGTTTCTTTCTATCCCATTTAGAAGCAAAATTGCTAAATATGCAAAAAAAAAAACGCTTACACCCAGAGAAATCTAGCACGATTAGGCAAGACTGAAATCGGCTTCAATTCAGTTTTTTTCGTCTTGAATTTTCAAGAAGAAATCTGCTTGAAATTGAAAAGACTTGTGCGCTCGATTTTGATTCTGGAGCAAGTCAGGTGAGGCGTTCGCATTGCGGGGAACGAACGAAAAAACGAGAGCATTTCGTTCCCTCGCTCTCTGGCAACTTTTTTCTAAAATGCTTACTTTCAAGAAGATCTATTCTTGAGTTCGAGAATAAATCATGCTTAATATGAAAAATTCACTCTTGATTTCAGTATTTTCTTTTTGGATCCAAGAAGATTCTGTCTTGCACGATCTGCTCGCTTTTTTCTCTGAGTGTACGTTTAGTCTTCATGCTTAATTTGCTGTGGTTTCTACAAAGGTTATCGAATGAAGATCAATATTTTATCGATTGTAGCTTAGACTTCGAGCTTGTAAAAGATACCAAGGCACCATTTTTCGTTTACGATATAAGAAAAATCCGACATACCAACCCAATTATTCAAGGTATTAAGTTGAAAATCTTAATAGAGATTTAAACCAGCAAAGCTACTGAATCAATTTGCTGTTAAATGAATACAAATCTTCAAAAGCTGGAGGTATTTCTGAAATTCACCAAAATTAGGGACTAAAATTGTTCAACAAACCATTAAATTGTGAACGTTAGTTCGAACCAAACCCAAAAGTTTGATACTTTTTAGAATCTGTTTTCTTATCGAACCTTTAGCTTGGCGAGGAATTACATTTCGTACCTTCTTTAGCGCAGTTAATATCTTGTCTTTATCATTGAAGGCTACTCAAGCTTGCCGCTAAGAGAAATTTCGTTGTCATAGGTAAACTTTAGCTTGTGGCTATTGGCAACATTTCCGACATTTTCTGCTCGCATTGGCAACTCGCTCGAAAGCTCATCCAAGGTGTTGCCACGTTTTCGCAAATGTTTAGTATTTTGCTAACATCAAGATATGAAAGCGAACTATCTTTAATCCTGCTGAAGTACACTGTAAAGGCAAGATATGAAAACGGACCTAACGGATCATATTTTCCCATGCATCATATTGTAAGTCGGGATTTACACCATGTAACAAACTTCAAGAAGTTTTCTTAGACTGGATTTACATGATGAAGCAAACTTCATGAAGTTTTTCGAAAAGCTCTTGCTTGTAGGAAAGAGGTGTAGAGGGGTAAGCTACACCACTACCCCTGTTTCCTACTAAAAAAAAAAAGCATTTGCAGAAACTGCATGAAGTTTGCTTCATCGTGTAAATCTCGACTTAGTGGGCGTGGAATTAAGAGGAAGTCTTTCAGACCATTTAAACGAATCGTAAATAAATATATTCAAATCTCTCGCCTACTAAGAAAACTTCATGAAGTTAGCTACATGGTGTAAATCCCGTCTAATTTGTCATTTTTCTATCTAGCAACATTTTCGATTGAATCCTTATCGATGTATATAAATATTTATTAAATCTGTCGGATTTTAAATAATACAACAAAGTTTCTAGTTTTCTGGAAGGTCTGCCTTTGGTTAATGATTATTTTTTGTTCAAAATAAAGTATCTCTGGCTTTTTAATCAGATTATTTTCATTGTTCATTCAGTAGCATCTTTAAAAACTGATTTCTCTAGGGTTCTATATCAACATTAAGACCCTTGACAAAAGTCTTTTTATTTCATTTTAGCTTTATAATTTCAAAAGAACTCATTTTCATGCACAATAATAACAGTAAACGGCTGCTAACTGTACTTTCATTTCCCCCTTTCATACATTCACATATTTTTGAATTTCTTCATCTCTTTCCATTGCTTGTTTTTTTTTTGTGTACTCTAGATGCAGTTTTTTTTGTTGTTTTTTTTTTCGTCGTCTGTTTGAGAGGGGGGAATTGTCCATTAACACTTGTTAACCCAATTTAAATTCAATTTCCATAGACAGTCGCACGTTTTGTATCTGTGTGTTTGTCTCTCCGTATCTGTGTATCTGTTTAACTGTTGGTATAGTTTGTATGGGAACATTGTCGAAATAAGACCCTGTGCCATTGTCATAGTACGTACACACAAACAACACAACCCCGAAGAACGGCCATAAAACAAGTGACGCAGACATTGCCATTCGCCGCTACTCAACAACAACAACAACAACAACTTCAAGGTTTATCAACGCTTTGGAGGTGAGAGACGGACTTTAAAGTTGGCGAATTTTCTTTTGGTCACTTCTTATACATTTTTGACTTGACCTCCATTTGTAGCAGCCCAAAACTCAATTAAAACTCCCAAAAAATCAAGCTGAGTGAATTGCTGCCGTCTGCATTGAGAAAAAAAAACAAGTTCTCAACCACCGCAACAAACTGGTTCGATTTCTCAACTCTCTGCTGATGATCTTTCAGAAAATAAAATCAAAAAACAAATACATTGAAATCAATGTACTTCAACCACCGCACACAATATTGGGTGAGACAGAGATGGAGACATGTTTTTTGAAAGTTATCAGCCATGAACAATCAACATAAATAAAAATAAAAAACAGTTCCAGTTCTGTCATTAATTACAATATGAAATTTATTTAAGCTACTTACAAAATTCACGTTAATCATACCAAATTGGCAGAAGAAGCTTACCTGAAAAAAACATTAAGAAAAAAAATATTAAGTATGGAGATTACAATGGCAACAAATAATTTTATTAACATATACAGAAATTATTCATATTTTAATGGCGGGAATCGTGTTTGGGATTAAATAAAAATTGCATGACAAGATATTTATGAGTTTGGGAAATATACTGAGACATTTGAAGAGAAAGTTGGCTCTAGAAACACAGTATGAAAGGCCCTAAATTCTTGTAAAAACCAATATTCAGGAAAATTCTGGAAATCTGTAGAGAACAACTGCTGCAAGTTTTTTTTTGTCGCGCTCCCAATTGCGTCGCTTTGAAAAGAACAACAAAAATAAAATGCATGCAATTCTAGCGCCAGATCACCCAAGCCGAAGGCTGCAAAAACAAAATACACAAAGTGTGCGCCTCGAGGCGCGTGTTCGACTCGAGGCGCGCTTATAAGGTGTTTTTTCTCTGTTGTTGCTGGACTGCTCCCAAACTTCAATTCCATGCACACCGCTGGTATAAACGATTGCATTTCGAACTGAACTTGGATGATTTTATATGGGCATTTCCTGATATACGTGCTTTACTGTTTTTTCCACTACTATTAAACGAGCCAACATGGAACCTCGTCCACCTAATTGTGTACTCTGGTAAACTTCACTGCCCTGTCCTTCATAGTTACCGAAACTAAACCCATTATTTTAACTGTTATGGCGAAAGAAAGTGCTCGTACCTGTAGCTAGGGTAAGAAAGCTGAGTTATATCTCAGTATATATCGAAATATATGATCATAGCGGAATAAGGTTCTTTAGCTAGGTACTCAGGCACTAATAACATTCTCGCAGGGAGAATTGTTTCATGGACTCTCTGCTTATGTCAGTTTTGGTTTGTAAAATAAATGTTTATAAAATTGAAAATGGAAGGCACTATGTAAAATTTAGAGGTCATATGCATTGTCACGCGGCCAACGCGGCAAATTGCTGGCCTTTTGGTCTTCTTGGAATCTATTTTGCTAAATTGTGTGCTCAATTCTCGCAGGAACCCCTGCGATATTTTATCAGCTGTTTTTGAAAAACGATCTGGCAGCCACATGTACATTCTCAGTGCCCTTTTTCGGCATCTGATTAGGGCCTCTTACAATGCTTGGAGAATATTCTCAAAGCGCATTCTCTGAGCAACATTCGTTGCTAGTGTCACAGACCAGGAAAATATGGACTGAACGATTGCGCTGTTTTTTTGGTTTAGACGCTGACGTTCAATTGTTTTAGAGATAAAAGCGCTGACGTTCGATGGCTTGACAGAGAAAAACTATGACGTTCGATGGTTTCAGAGGGAGAATTGCGTCGATCTGAGGTTGCGAACAGCTGTTGCTTAGATTTTCAGTACAAATTAGTAGGCCACATATTGCACGTATCGTTCATGTCGAACTCGTCCCGTTCAAAACGCTCTATTTGCTGGAAGAGAAGAGGGACTGAGCAAACGGAAAGTCTAGGTTAGTTCGTTTATGCTAGAGTTCTTGTTTTGTTTCTAGCTTATCTTATTTTTGATTCTCTTTTTATCTGCATTCATCAATTGTTGCTCTACCCTCTCTGAGTAATCGTACACTGAAAAAATTGGTTGCGGCCATAGTTATGAACTGGAGTTTATCTTTTAATGTGACCAGGTGCCATTTGGCTTTTACAAAAATTAAATCCCAATTCAGAACGTTTATTCATTTTACCATTTTATTTTTGTTCACAAAGGTTTGACACTGAGTACTTCCAAAACTAGGTTTTTTTTAACACATTCCCTGTCATTGCACCTGCTTGATCATAAAAGCATAATTGCACTTCCAAGCTGAAATTTTTGTTTTCTTTACAATTCTATTCTATGCAGTTTTATCATGTACAATGTGCTCAATAGAGACACGTATTCAAAGTAGAGATTGCGAATAACGGAAGTCAGAATTTCCCTTTGTTTAGTACTCCAATTTTTGTATTTTGTGCAAGTCAGTGAGAATTTGACCGTATGTGAAGCATGTCGATCGAAAAATAAAATCTAATCACTTGATTTGCATTTTTAAAGACGTTTTCTTATCAAATCTGGAAGAGTTTAATTGAATTGAAATCTTTTAATATAAAAAAATAAAGCTAACATCGGCTACGCCGATGTTTTAAATACCCTTGCAGTTTTTGAAAGGCGCTACCATTGATAACAAAAAGTTTTTCTCAATAGAATTAGTTTTTGACCGATCGTTCCTATGGCAGCAATATACAGTCATCCGATTTCGATAATTTTTCCGAATTTGTGAGTATATGAAACTAGAATACCACGATTGTGACACGATGAAAAAAAAAAGTTTTTCCCACTAGAACTAGTTTTTGGACAGACCGTTAATATGGCAGCTATATGCTATAGTCATCCGATTTTGATAAATTTTTTCAGAATTGTGTGGAAGCATATAAAACTTATATGTACCATGATTGGTGGCGCTACGATGGAAAAAAAAAGTTTTTCTCATTAGAACTAGTTTTTGGACCGATCGTTCCTATGGCAGCTATATGCTATAGTCATCCGATTTCGATCAATTTTTCCAGAATTGTGTGGAAGTATATGAAACAAATATATACTAAGATTGGTGATGCTTCGATCGAAAACAAAAAAGTTTTTCTCACAAGAACAAGTTTTTGAACCGAACGTTTATATGGCAGCTATATGCTATAGTCATCCGATTTTGATAAATTTTTCCAGAATTGTGTAGAAGCATATAAAACTTATATGTACCAAGATTAGTGACGCTACGATTGAAAACAAAAAAGTTTTTCTCATTAGAACACGTTTTTGGACAGACCGTTTATATGGCAGCTATATGCTATAGTCATCCGATTTTGATCAATTTTTCCACAATTGTGTGGAAGCATATAATACTAATATATACCACGATTAGTGACGCTACGATGGAAAACAAAAAAGTTTTTCTCATTAGAACTAGTTTTTGAACCGATCGTTCCTATGGCAGCTATATGATATAGTCATCCGATCCGGCCGATTCCGACAAATGTGCAGCGTATTTGTATTTAAAGACTTTTTGCAAAGTTTGGTCAAGATAGCTTTAGAACTGAGGGAGGAGATAGCATAGAAACAGACGGACAGACGGACGGACGGACAGACGGACAGACGGACAGACGGACAAACGGAAATGAACTCAGCTCGTCATGCTGATCAAGAATATATATACTTTATGTGGTCGGAAATGCTTCCTTCTATGCGTTACAAACATCGTGACAATTTTAATATACCCTCTGCAAGGGTATAAAAATTAAAAAAAAAAAAAAACCAAAAGTAACTTCGACTGTGCCAAAGTGATAATACACTTGCAAAAACTCGCTCCAACAGAATTACTACTTTATAGCAGCGTTTGTCAAGAGCGAAAAAGCTAGAGTGTTTTGGTGTGCGGCTTTGACCCACTTTATTGAACGCGAGCCAGCAAATGATTGGCTTTGCTATTTTAGTTACACTCTTAGCGATGGGATCGGCATGCGTTTGGCTCGTGTATAGACATAGGGGAATTGCCGAATGTGTTCGCCACATTGGCGCTATGGGTGACAAACTCTGACATAAACTCTGGTGCATATCTATAGCCGCACCCAATTTTCAAGTAGTCAGAGAGGGAAGAGTAACAATTGGTGATTTGAAATGAAAAGAGAATCAAAAATAAGATAAGCAAGAAACAAAACTAGAATTTAAATTTTTGTTTTATGCTTGATGCATATCTTTTAAAACTTTTTGACACCCTGATAAAAATCAATATCGAACGTTATATTACTTGCCTAAGTGATAAGCTTTTTTGACAAGAATTTGGAACACGTAATTCTTTTTTTAACATGCTTGTCTTTGAAACCATCAATCACATGTCTAGACAAAATTTGATATATGTAAATTGAAAGAGTAGCTGTGTATTTTTGCTAGGTAATGCAAATGTCTGTCACACTCTAGTATTTTTATAGATAAACAAGCTAAAGCAACAGCTGTCATGTATTTTATGACATTTTGTGTGTGTGTGTGTTTTTTTTTTTGCCAGTTAACCCCGCCCCTTAAGCGACCTTCTCACCATTTAGGCTTTTAACGATGATTAAGAAATAACGCTATTACTCCCATTTACCAGGTATGCATGTTAATCCAATTACTTATTTTAATTGTTGACTTGGGACATTTCCATTCGCTTTCAATTTGTTATCGATTGTTGACGAAACCCAATGAAGGTTTTAAATATTCATTTAATTTCAATTTGCATTTATATTTTTTTACACAATTAACTTGTGGACTAGGCCTACTACTAGTTAAGATGGGTATATTATTCATTGGGTTGGGTCGGTCGTTGGGCTTTCGGAATCTGAAATGTTGTTTACCAGGTTGTTTTGAATGTGGAATATTTGTTGTCGTGCTGTGCACTTTAAACCTACGTGATGTCTTGCATGAAAATTTAATTTACATTTTTGGTCTCTGTCTCTTTCTACAAACACACACACACAGAGAGAGAAAAGCACACAGCCAGAAAATAAATAAATATATGAACAAGAAAAAGACAATTTTTGTGTCATTGGCTGAAGAAAAATCAAACTTAAATTTAACTTAAAAGTTGACAGTTTCTGCATGTGATTGACATTGCCTCAAAATCTCCCCTAACCTTAAGCTTTTTTTTTTGCGTCGGCTGTCTTTTTAAAGAAACCTTCGCCTCGTAAAGGGAACAAGCAGCAGATACACAGTCTGAGCAGCGCCATTAACGTATCACATAACCCTTAGTAAGCGCCAACAAAAAAAGACAACAAAAATAGTGATGTGCGCGCATCTAACATAAATCACTCACGAATCACATGAATCACGCTTTACATAAACAAAAGGGGTGTGTTTCCACTATTTCATGGAAATAATAGCATAATTGACCCATCCTGTACCTGCTATGTAAATTCAAACGATATTTCATGCTCCCATCTCTAGCCTTATGGCATCCATTCTCTCTTGCAACAAGGAGGCAAAGTGAAAGATTCTTGTTATTAAAGAAAAAGAAAAACATTGTTGCTCAAGCTGAAAGGAGAGTAGAGCATAAAACACCCAGGCACCGGTTATACTGGTATTGGTACGTATGTACATGTTTATGTGTGTGTGTGTGTTTGTGTACGTATTGGGTGAAATTGCGAAAAACACCTACACAAACAGGCACCAGTCGCCTGGGTTGGGTTGATTTTGCAGCTGTCTAAACTCCTTTCACCCACTCATAAGATTTCATACAGGAGACCAGCGACCCGAAGACCCCGAAGAAAGCTTTGGTTGTTGGTTGTTGTTGGTTAGGGCAAAAGTATGAGTAAGTTTTAAAAGACAGGTCAGAAATTATTGGCACAATGCGGCATTTGCTCTTTTTTTTTTGTGGATTTTTGACAAGATTTATGAGCGAAAGTACACAATAACAACAAATGCGGAAACTTTAGTGATCGACATGAGGCAGGCAATCAAAAAAAAACACAGAAGAACAAGCAATTTGGGGCACAGTTCAGAGGGGGAACAAATGAAGATCAGAAACGATTCAATAGAATGAAATTGTAGTTTTCTTGAGCTGGATAAGAGAACAGATCTTTATACAATACAGGAATTTTAGCTGATGATTGTATGATTTTAGAATTTAAACTTAAATTGGTTGTTCGTGAGTGAGAAAACTATCGTTGGCAGCTATATGATATAGTTATCCGATCCGGCCGATTCCGACAAATGTGCAGTGTATTTGTATTTAAAGACTTTTTGCAAAGTTTGGTCAAGATAGCTTTAAAACTGAGGGAGGAGATAGCATAGAAACAGACGGACAGACGGACGGACAGGCGGAAATAAACTCAGCTCGTCATGCTGATCAAAAATATATATACTTTATGTGGTCGGAAATGTTTCCTTCTATGCGTTACAATTATCGTGACAATTTTAATATACCCTCTGCAAGGGTATAAAAACAATCTTAAAACTGAAAGTAATATTTTTAAGTTTGGAGACGTAATTTGGAAATTCTATCTATAAATTTAGATTAACATTTTTCTAGCTTAAATGTTATATATATCTTGATCTCTTACCAGCTGAAATATATATTTGAAAAAACTATAAATCATACCGGTATTCGCGTTTCGGACTGGTTCCGGGTTTTCCGGTTCCTATTATACAGTTAACGGTTTTTGGTTCTAAAAACAATTTTAATATCGGTTCGTGTTCCGATACCGGTACGCGGCTTGAAACGGTTTATTTCGGTTACGGTATTATTCCCTGGTTAGTTGCAGTTGAACAAAAAAGAATTAGTGACTGAGCGAATTATGCAACTGATTAACACAGCGAGCAAAGTGAACCACTTAGTAACTTTGTCCACTTACTAAAATGAGCAAGCTTATTCCAATATTAGTTCACATTCGATGGCTCTATCGATATTATCGATAGTGCATTTTTTTGACACTTTCGATGGTTTTTAAGAACAATCGGCGGCCGGTATATTAATATTTATTATACCGTAAGGTAGCTCAGACAGGCATAAATGTTCCTTGTACCACGGTAACTATGCTATGTAGGACGTAGTATAATCTATGAAACAGCTCACCAACAACACCCCTGCAAAAATTCAAATAGGTCAGCAAGCTCTTTGCGAATATTAACGGTAGTAATTCCTTTTCGTCCCAAGAATACCGGGTGTCAAGGTGGTACACTGCTCGGAAGAACCTTACTGATCGTAAATAATTCGGATGTATGTGGGCTTGAATGTGTTAGGCTGGGTTGACATTAGAGATGGGCGCTTGTCGAATATTTTTAACACGACACGACTGTAACACGAATGGCTTAATTCAATCATGCACACGCACGGTCAAAAATTTCGTTAACACGATACACACGAATTTATTAATAGTGAAAAAAAATTAGTCCGGCGAAACGCCTCCTAAATTACGTTTTTAATTTTGTTTAAACGCGTCAGCTTTTAATAAGTTTGACCAACAGCCAATAAAGGAAAAATATAGATATTTATACAGTGTATTTAATCAGGTTGTCTTATTTGCTTAGTATTTTTTCATACTAGTGAGTCAGGTGGTGTCGACTTGTGTCGTGTTCGTGTTTTATAGGCTCAAAACTGACACGCACGTCCACGCACGAAATCTGATGTTGCAACATGCACACGTCGTGTTGAGTCTTGCATGTTTGCTGCACGAAGAAAAACACGGCAAGCGCCCAACTCTAAACTGTAAACTTTACATTGCCTCATATGATGTAAATTTGAGTCAAATTACTGTCATTTTCAAGGCAATGCATTTGCCATTTTATGACCCAATGTATACCCAGCATAAGAAAAATTGTCATTTGGGGCTCTATAAATATAAGCTAGCAAAACAGCATGTAGGTTTTTATTTTTAAAAAAAATTATTAAAACAATAATATTTAAACAATAAACAAATCAGGCCTGTTCCCATTTTCGATTTCGATCAAATCATGCGGAATCGGAATCACCCTAACGGCTATTCCCTTTAACACTAACATAACAATAACATACTTGTATATTGTTATCGCTTTTACACATACACATAGACATAAGCATAGCTGTTAAGAGACTGTAATGAGATCTGTAAAAGCGACGCGTCTAGATCATTCGATCGCGCGCCGACTTGGAGATTAGACGTATTAAAATACCAGAGAGTTCTTATAATAAAGTTAAACATAACCTTAAACCTCACTCGTCTTTCCTCTCACAGTTTTTTAAAGCCGATATTCGGCAATTAACTTTAAATTTCCAGCTTCATTGGACGGTCCAAATTGCAAAATCTTTTACCCGAAAAGGCTCGATCGATCGAATTCGGATACGGGAACAGACCTGAATGTGTATAACCAAGCAAAATAAAGAGAGAGAAAGGAGAGAGAGTCTGACTTACATTTAATTAAGCTAGTAAGATGTTACCCTTCCAAATAATGTTAAGACTAAATTATAATTTCGGAATATTTTTATTATGAGGCTCTACATTATAGCAGAAAGCTTATGATCAGGCACCAATAACATTCTCGCTAACTATCTAATTCAGACGTCGTCGTCCAAGACGCAGGGGGCCGAACACATTCGGCAAATTTACACAGACACGAGCCGAACACATGCCGAGCCATTTGCAAAGAGAGTAAAAATCAAGCAAAGCCAATCAGTGCTCACCTAGCCTTCAACAAGGTAGCTTCGAGCCGCTTTGCGTCGCATTATATTCGCACACCAATACACTCTCACTTTTTTGCCTCGCTCTTTGTGACTAAGGCTGATCTAATTGTATGGCACCAGGAAATGCGCTTTGTTAATATTCTCGAAGTATTCGAAGAGGCCCTACTCAGTTGCCGAAAATGCGCTTTGAGAATGTACATGGGGCTGCCAGGTCGTTTTTTAAAACAGCTGATAAATTATCGCAGGGGGTCCTGCGAGAATTGAGCGCACAATTTAACAAAATGGATTCATTTCTTATTCTGTATTTTTTTTTTAAATTAAGTCTTAACGGCACATTTTGCATTGGTAGTGTTATTGTTTTGATTCTCTTTTTATCTGCATTAACCAATTCTCTCCTCTCTGAGTACTCGTACACTAAAAAAAAAATAGGTGCGACAATAGTTAGTGCACCGGTTTATGGAATCTATTAAAATAGCCGTCGTTATCGACTTTAGAGTTACCAAATTTTACGCAATTATAGTTATCAATCCAATTCAGTTTATCATCTTGGTTCCAAGTTACTTAAATAGTAACATCTATTTTATTTAAACCTTGTTAATTGAAATACTGTTTTACATTTAATTTTTTAGCGCTATTCTAAGATGTACTAATATTTAGCTAGTCATTTTCATTATCTATCAAGCATGCTCCCAATGTTTCGAAAGGTTTTAGAAACTGAAACAATCCAATTCTTAATCTATATGGTGTATTCGTTTCCCAATAAAGCACTGATAGCCTTTCTTTCTTGAAACCATTTCCAAAACGTTTTTATGCCGATTCAAATCAAACAGCTGTCAATTATTCCCCATGATATGATCGAAATTAACACGTATAAAAATATTTACAAAAAAGAAAAAAATCAGTTTAAGTGTCAGAATGCAGCTACCAAATAAATCGGTTAACTGTTCGATTGTTCTATTGAACGGCGAACTTAAGTCAAAGTGGGGACTCGAGAATCAACGCCTACAGAAAAGAAAGCGGCTTTTAGATATTGAATTTCAAAGCGTCTACAATGCAGCCGCAAAAGTAGTCAGTTTTCCATTTACTCATTTTGTCTCGACGATATTTACATATGTGGATTTCTGTATCCACAAGATAAACACTTGGTTTTTTTTTAGATTTAATTTCTCTTTACTAAGCACGATAAAGATTAGATTACGAGAGGCATATGAATTCGAGGTAAAATGATTTGCGGAAAATCAGCCACAATTCGATTTTGCTGCCGAAAATGGCAATTTGGCAAACAGCTTTACAAATATTTAAGCAAATTATCACCAAAACAAATCCCCTCAAAAAAAAGAGAAAGAAAAACAGGCAAAATCCAAAACAAAATTTAAAAATAAAATTATTCCAGCAAATTTTGCTGATGACGACAACGAAAAATACAAACAAAGTTTTATAAGTCGCAATAAGCGAAAAATAAATAACATAAAAGAAATACACAAAAATAAAATAGAAGAAACCAACTTAGATTGGGAGACAATTGGGGTGGTAATTGCGTCCGCTGGAATTTTCAATGAGAAGAGCAAAGCGAAACAAAATTTGTATAGAGAGACCTTGTCTCGGTATGTGTGTTGTGCGAGCGATATCAAACAATAACTCATAATAATAAAAAAACGAAATAAAAAAAAAAAAAAAAAAAAAAAACAGACAAATAAGCAAATAAGCAGAGAAACGTTGAAGGCAATATAAAACAAAAACAAAACATCAACAAATAAAAAACACCAGCCCGAGGAGAGAGTGAGAGCAAGTGAACGAGCGAGGGTGTCAAATGCTAAGACAGGCGGCAAACGTAATCTGAGATAGCGTGAAAGAAGAACGAATATGTCTGGAAACCTCTTCACAATTGGCCAAAAACAAATCTGAGAAAATTCAAACGAGAGATAGAGGGAGAGAGAGTGAAAACAATAAAAAAAAAATTCCCTCAATTGAAGCCATGTGAGCTACCCAAATACAAAACAACAACAAAAAAGTTGTCGTGTCGTTTATTATGATTAGAAGAAGAACCATGATAAGGCGGCGTCCTAAACGATGAGAGAATATGCGAGAAGCGCACGGCAACAAATAATACCATAAATATTGTACCTAATATTAATAACAATAGCTTTTGAATGGTATATATTGTGTGTGTCTGATAACGATAACTCAAATCAGACGGTTGTCAACAATCGATAGGTTTTTAAATAGATTAATTCGGGAAATGCAACGTATAAAGTACAGCTGCAAACCGAACCTGAATTCTTTCAAAATTGTTAAACCAAACCAAACAAAAAAAAAATGGGAAGGCAAAGTTAACTTCGACTGTGCCGAAATTTTAATACACTTGAAAAAGTTTACCAACTGATTTAACCGGTAAAATATATATACAGCCATGCTCCCATTTTCACTTTCGCAAAAATTTTGCGATTTCAAACCGGTTTTAGGTGCAAATTTGGACTCCAAATCGCAAAATGTTTGCGAAAGTGAATATGGGAGCCCGGCTGATAGGATATAGATATAAAATATTTAAAAATTTTCAATCATTGATAATAAAACTTTGATACCATAAAAAAAACTTTTCTTAGTAAATCACATTTTCCGACCGATCGGTCCTATGGCAGCTATATGCTATAGTCATCCGATCTTGATAATTTTTTTCAAAATTATGTGAAAGCATATAAAACTAATACATATATACCAAGGGAGACGCTACGATAGAAAACAACAAAGTTTTTTCACAAGAAGTAGTTTTTTGACCGACCGCTTATATGGCATCTTTATGCCATAGTCATCCGATTTTGATACATTTTTTCGGAATTGTGTGGAAACATATAAAACTAATAGATACTACGATTGGAGACGCTTCAATGGAAATCAAAAAAGTTTTTCTCAGAAAGACTTATTTTTCGACCGATCGTTCCTATTGCAGCTATAAGATATAGTCACCCGATCCAGCAGGTTCCGCCATATTAGTTGCGTGCAGTAAAAAGAAGACTGTGTGCAAAATTTTAGCTCGATAGCTTTAAAACTGACAGATTAGTTCGCGTAGAAACAGACAGACGGACGGACGGACAAGCGGAATTGAACTCAGCTCGTCGTCCTGATCAATAATATATATAGTTTATGGGGTCGGAAATGAATATTTCTATGCGTTACAAACTTCTGGGCAACATTAATATACACTTTTTAAGTGTATAAAAAAAAACTTCGGTTAATTTCGACGACTAGTTTGATGCAATTTTTAAAGGGTATTGGTAGTTCTCGCCTAATCTAACATCTCGTTAACATTTTCGTTCATATAGCCCTACACCTAATTCCGAATATGCCTTTGTGGAAGCAGGGATATAAACCTCTCGGGAATTACGAAAGGTTTGGTTGGGTTGTTTTTAAAGATTTTATACCACCAGCTTAGTTCACAAGCCGGATTTTTGAACTAATCGTTCTGGGTGGTTCCGACATATTTGCGGTAAGATTGCGGTGCAGTAAGAAGAAGATTCTGTGCTCATTTTCAGCTCGCTAGATTCGGACAAACGGAAGGACGGACAAAGCTCTATCGACTCAGCGTTTTAATTTTGATTTAAAATTATTTTATTAAAAATCCAAAAGTCATCGTAAATATCCTATGATATTCCATTTTAAATTCTAGAAAGATCGATCAAAGTGGAAGTGAGACTTTTAAGGAGTTTTACGCAGTTAGAATTTTCACAAAATCCAAAAAATTCTTTTTGCATTTTCGGAATGTAAATATACATTTAAGTATAATGGATTGTCGACAAAATCAATTCTACTTATTAGAAGATGCTAACGCAACAGAGAGTATCATCTAATGGCACTGGAAAAGACGACTCCATGTAAGTTGAAGAAATCAATTTTTAACTAAGTGTAAAATACTTCTTAAGCTCTAAACACATTTTTCTCAAAACTGTGGTTTTAAAGTCGGTGGGCACTATATCTCAAGAACGCATGAACCGATCGATCTGAAACCGTCGATCACAATCATCTTAGATACATTCTACGGGTATTGATCAAAGGATATCCGATAATTTTTATACACTTGAAAAGTGTATATTAATTTTGCCCAGAAGTTTGTAACGCATACAAATATTCATTTCCGACCACATAAACTATATATATTCTTGATCAGGACGACGAGCTGAGTTCAATTCCGTCTGTCCGTCCGTCCGTCTGTCCGTCTGTCCGTCTGTCCGTCTGTCCGTCTGTCTGTCTGTCTGTTTCTACGCGAACTAGTCTCTCAGTTTTAAAGCTATCGAGCTGAAATTTTGCACAGAGTCTTCTTTTTACTGCACGCAACTAATATGTCGGAACCGGCCGGATCGGATGACTATATCATATAGCTGCCATAGGAACGATCGGTCTAAGAACTAGTTCTAGTTAGAAAAACTTTGTTGTTTTCCATCGTAGCGGCACAAATCTTGGTGTATGTTAGTTTTATATGCTTCCACATAATTGTGAAAAAATTTATTAAAATCGGATGACTATATCATATAGCTGCCATATAAAGGGTCGGTCAAAAAACTAGTTCTAGTGGGAAAAACTTTTTTGTTTTTCATCGTAGCGTCACCAATCGTAGTATATATCAGTTTTATATGCTTCCACACAATTTCGAAAAAATTTATTAAAATCGGATGACTATATCATATAGCTGCCATAGGAACGATCGGTCGGAAAATAAGTTATAGTGAGAAAAACTTTTTTGTTTTTCATCGTAGCGTCACTAATCTTGGTATATGATAGTTTTATATGATTTCACATAATTCTGAAAAAATGTATCAAAATCGGATCACTATAGCATATAGCTGCCCTAGAAACGGTCGGTCAAAAAACAAGTTCTAGTGAGAAAAACTTTTTTGTTTTCCATCGTATCGTCACCAATCTTGGTAGATATTAGTTTTATATGCTTTTACAAATTTTTTAAAAAATTTATAAAAATCAGATGACTATAGCATATAGCTGCCATAGGACCGATCGGTCGGAAAATGTGTTTTACTAAGAAAAGTTTTTTTATGGTATCCTATTTTTATTATCAATGATTTAAAATTTTTTAATATCTGATATCGATATCCTATATATATTTTACTGGTTAAATCAGTTGGAGTAAAGTTTTTCAAGTGTATTAAAACTTCGGCACAGTCGAAGTTAGCTTTGCCTTTTCGTTTTTTATATAGATATAGTGATCACCGCTAACGCCTTTTTTAGGAGGACCTTAGGGAGATCATCACCGGAAGCAGTAACTTTCAATATTTTTACATGATCTAACTTAAAATAAGACTATCTGAAAAATTATAACTTGCATTTGTACATTAAAATCACTTTTTAAAAACTGCGCAAAAATAAATTTGATTTGAACTTTAAGAACACCAAATTGCATATGAAGAGTATCTCTTAACACCGTTTCTAAATACTTTCGGAAATTCCAGACTGGACATTTTTCCGTAGTGGAAAATTCTTTGTCCAAGATCCAAGATTGACGCTAGAAATGATTGCTTATAAATATTACACACTAATCTGCTGTACACGAAGAGCACTGTTCGATTTGTTTCAACAAAGCTCCACTGAGAATCAAAACGGAAAGTTCTAGACGGGAACCGAATTGATCCTGGGAATTTGATACTTTGAAGCCTTTACGCCGCTAAAACAAAAAATATGAATTTTTGGAGTCAAGTTTAGCAAAGAATTTCACATGTTAAAAATATGTTTACATTGTAAAAACGATTGTAATCGAACTTTATTGAACAGAATGTAAACATTTTTCTTGATTTCTTTAAATTCCTACTTACATTTAATCAATCAACAATAGTCTGCGTTAAATAAAATCTGCGTCATAGCGGCAAACGCTCGTGCAATTGAGTGTGAGATAACTCAACAACAACAACAAGGACAACTCAAGCGTCCCTAAAGCGTGTGCATACCAAAAGCCGCTGCAGCAGCGACGTCAGAACACCGACACTATAAGCTCGTTGCGTCAGCTGCGCTGCTGTTGTAACAAAGCAAAATAAACGCACACTACATACGTAAGCTAACATGTGACTTATATTGCTTGCCCACCCCTGCCTTAAATCAATGAAGAAAACGCAACGTTGAATCAAATCTACGTCATCGAACTGGTTTTGATGGCATTGCGGCTTGGCTGCTATTTGCGTCAACAGCGTTGAGAGCTGCGTCTTTGCACAGCAGTTGGAACTTGTGTGCGTTAAAGGAGAGCTGCTGCTGTCAGTAGTACAAACTCATAGGAGAAGATTTTTGTTTATTCTTCAAAATCGTTGTTAAGCCGATTTGATTACAACAACACGAACATGACTAACAAGTTTTTAGTAAAAACAGATCGAAAGTACGAAATGATTGCTTTGATTGAATAAAACTCAACAGCACACATGTGTATTTATGCAAGTTTGATAGCTTGAAAGCAAAGGCTAGTTTATCTGGGTGTTGATTGTGTTTGAGCGTTTTGCAATCACCTGAAGACGTTCTCTTATGTGACAAAAGAAAATAAGCGCTCTGATATTTCATGCATTTGTGCTTTCTTTACACGGAGGTTTCCCCACATGTTATTCTATTTGTGCTATTTTTATTTTGGAAGTACCCGTTGATGATTTGTTCATCTTTATTGAGCCCAGAAAGAACCACTAGGAGTAAAATCTGGTAAAATAAAGGGATTTAAACTAGATAAGAACGACTACGAACTGATCACTCTGTAGAGCACAAAGGACACGAAGAGGTTCATGCAAGCATAATTAGTACTATTTTAAAGATAGGGGAATAAAGTTTTCATGGCTTTCTTTATATTAGACCTTGCCAAGCTATAACCACCAGGAGCCAAGCGCATTCGTGTTTTTCACACAGACGTGAGCTAAAGGCAGGGCTGTGGACTCGGTGAGCACAGAAAGTCTTCAATATGAAAGTGACTCGGATGTCGACTGTAGCGCTCACCAACACAGCCACATTTTTCTGCCCTCTCTATTTGGCTGGCCATGCTTTATATGGGTGAATTTCATGGGTAGTACTAAAACAGTACTGAACTGTTCTCATGAACTGGTGATAACTCTAATGATCATGCTTTGATTCATCACTGCTAAACTCACTTCTAAAGTTATACTAAAGGGAAGTTCTATGTCAAAAAATTCTACGGCTCAAAACGAATTTATTAATTATTTTGCACTACGTTTTTCAAATACCAAAAGTAGCAAAAATAGCTTAACTTTATTTAAAAGATGCCAGATTTGTAGTTAATACCATTTTTATAGCATTTCCACTTTCTAAATTGCTAGATCTAGCAACTAAACAGCTGAAATGGCAACACTGCAGTTGCGACCAACTTCTATAAAATGTCCTAAGGTTACACTTTAAAATTTATAGATTAAGGGCCGTTTTCTCATGTTGCCGTTTTTGCAAATCTAGGTGGATTTGCTAAATTTACTTTTCTCATGTACACGAAAAACACCTAGATGGATTTCGTAGCCATCTACATCATCCTCATGGATTTGATAACCATGTACATTGTTTTACTTGGTAGGTATTTTTATGCCTACGCACATACGGTCACACCGACATATGTTCAAGACCAGCTGCCGCAAAAAATTTGGTAATTTAAATTACTGCATTTGTAAAAAGAAACCAGAAAATGGAAAATATTGGACGGGCTTTTTTATGCAGACATAGCTAAGAAGACGGAAGGGCAAAAGGCAAGTTCACTGCAACGATAGTTTGCACCGATGAGGATTTGACAGCATCTGTGGACTGCAAGGGGTGGATTGGGTGGCGGGAAGTTAAAGTGAATGAAAGACCAACCCCACAGCTTTTTCATATTTAATTGGACTTTCGTTTCATTGAGAAATTCTGTCCTTCGCGCTAAATGCCATTTATTTCACTGAATTTTTTGGCCAATTTGATCCACGTCTCCTCCATCTGATTCCAGGTCACTTTGTCCAACTATTTTTTCTCCAACATATCCTTATTCTCCTCTTGCAATTGGCGCTCAATAATCAAAAGAAAAAGAGCTTTATTTACCCGTGCTGCCTCTTTGCAGCCCTGCCGGTGTGACCGTACCACAATACCTAAAGCCAAAATCCATCTACATGAGAAAAGCAATTAAGCGAAATCCACTTACATGCAAAATGTAGATGGATTTCGAAATCCACCTGAATTTTGCAAATACGGGAACATGAGAAATCGGCCCTAAATCGTTAAGGTTAACAGTGGTGGGCACCAAAATATTACTGAAGGTTGTAGCAACAACAAAGTGCGTTTAATTTTAAGTTTAGCAGAATAACGGGCTCAAGGGTCTTCTATGTGCCCATCGCTGGTTTAGAAAATTGTTTTGAGACCTAGACTGAAATACATCCAAATCCTCTTTCAAAAAATAGACCAAATTTGTATATGTAAGTCCATAGATTTACATCATCAGCGTACATAAAGTAAGAGTGAAATGGGTAAGTACTGAAGAAATATCATTAATAAATAAGGTAAATATTAATGGACCCAGGTGAATACCTTGGGCAAACACCAGAAGATACGTTAATACATTTAGAATCAAAATAAAGATAAATAACCACTTTGGTTTTATCACTTAGATACTGAGAATATTAATTGGGAATCTGATTAATATTGAGTAAATTTAAGATTTTTGTTCATCAAATCGAGAACGATGTAGATCAGCGAAGGGCAGCCTACTCCTATTTTGACACCACTCAGTCGCACTGGAAATTGCGCCGCTTTTTAAAGAATAACAAAACACAAAATGCAACCAATTCCGTTGTCAGATCGCAACAATCTGGTAGCTACAAAATCAAAATACACGCAGTTTACGCAACCGCAACTTGGAAAGATCTCGATCCTTCGCTTATAAGGGTTGATTTTTTTCTGTTATTGTTGGACTGCTCCCAAACTCAAATTTCATGCCCACCGCTGATATAGATCAAGTGTTTGAAGGCAGAATTGATGATCAACCGGCATGTTTAATTGCATTTTCTATAACTTTTGCTATAACTGTTGGCGATAGGTTCTCGCATTCTTGGCGGATAATATCTTTAAAGACTTTAGAAGTCTAGCAGAAATGCAGACTTGCAAATATATTTCGCGAATAAAGGAAGTAGTATAGGGTCTCATGTACTTGTTTAAAGGAAATTACCATTTGCCATAATTTTCAAAAACTTTAGTAACTTGCTTTAGGTTAATTTCTTTTTTGTCATGTTTTTTTTAAACGAGTACGCACGAAATCAGAACACGTCATATTAAAATCATGCGCGTTCGTGTCATTCGAAAAAAAACACGACACTTGCGCAAATCTAGTAACTGGATATAGCCAAACTGGTTTCTAGTGCAATTTAAACTAAGATCTGGATATTTAGGTATGATCATCTTTCTGGGACTCACCTGTTTCGCGCTTTCGCTTGCTTGTGGCGGCTGTTGCTGCTGCTGCTGACTTTGGCTTGACGATCACACCAAGTTGTTGCTGTTGCTGCTGCTGCTGCTGTTCACCTCCAATTGGCGTTAGATCACAGTTAATGCCAATGCTAACCTGCTGGTAATTTTCGCGTGGTCTGCTACTGATGGCATAGAATCCGTTAGTAGGATGGCTATAAAAGTGTCCTGGTCCAACGGCAGCGTAATCAACAAAATCGGACGCGTTCAGCTGATGCGACGTTTTCATTGGCTTGTTGCGAGATCCCGATCTCTTTTACTCTCAATGATGTTTTGCAAATTTGGATGTTGAAATTCAATTTCAATTGAATTTTTCAATTTATGTATTGTAGGGGCGGCGGCGGCTTACAAAATATGTTTTGTACAAAATTTCTGTTACTTTTCAAATTTTACCAAAAAAATTTGCCATCTTTATTTTTATTTTCAATTTCGTGGAATTGAATTTCTTTGCATTATTTTATTTTTCAACTTTTTTCTTAGATGTTTAAAATTGGAGGCGAAGAAAAATATTTACAATTATTATTAATATTTTTATTTTTTTTTAAGACAAATACGAATTATACCAAATTAAAAGAGAATCTGCAAATAGAGAGAGAGAGAAAGAGGTGAGTTAGTAACAAATTTAATAAGATAATTTATAAAGCAAATATAAATGCAATTTTATTATAGTTTATAATTGAATCGTGAATCCATCATTAACTGCGATTAGGCCACAAATTTATAAAAAAGGCAACCCTCGTTTGTCTACCCAAATCTATTTTGCACTTTTAATTGAATTTATAAAAAAAATTTCCATTCAATTTTTGGTGTTGTTCAAACAAAACAAAAAATACTACGCAAAAACAACTGAAACTATAAATAAGTGTCGAAAAAAAACAACAAAAAATATTTGTAGATTACGCACTTGGCCAGACATACACACAAACCAACTTGGCTTACACACACACACACGTACATACTTTTTCTACGCATTTTGTTAAAAAGTTCTTGGAACTTACAAATTTAAGCCAATTTGGCAACTTTCGTTCAAAACAAAATTAACAAAAAAAAAAAAAAATAATAAAAAAAAAAGAAGCAATTTTAAAGCAAACAAAAAGCCGGTTCCCTCTCTCACACACAGACAGACAAACATATACTTATTAAGGCCTGCCTGCTGCTCTTTCCCCAATGGAGTTGCAAACACAACAAACAAACACATTCACACACAGATACACTAATACACCCATATATAACACTCTGTTAACTGCGCGTAGAGACTACACAAAAAAAAAACCCGGCGCAGACGTCAACAACAACGTTTAAGGGGAACCCAGGGGGAGAGAAACGAAACAAGTTTTGTTTTTTTTTTTTTGGGTGTAACTTTAATTAATATTAATTTTTGTTTGTTTGAAAATTGCCACATTTTATTATTTCTTTTGAAATTTGTTCCATGCCAAATTTCAACACTTTGTTGAGGTATTTTTTTTATTTTTTTGTTGCACCTTTTGCAGCTGCTTTGTGGACACTTTTTAAATTTTTTTTTGCTTCCTTTCAAGCCGCATGCAACGTCCACTTGCCAAGCCGTTTGCTGAGACTCTGACTTTGGCTGAGTGCGGCACAAAAACTTGCCGCCGCTTGCTGCTGTTCCAACAGAGAGAGAGAGAGAGACGCCTGCGCAAGCTTTACTCAGTTTTAGTCTCTCTTCCTTTCTTTCTCTGCGTCATTTCTGCTTCCACAAAGCTCTGCCCGGGGGACGATTTGCTGCTGCTGCTGCTTACGTGGGTGGCCCCACCTTGGGCGCCAATTTTATATATTTATATGCGGTGTCGGTAGGGAGAAATCTAACCAATAGACACGTAAGGATTTGTGCGAGTGGAAAAAAAAATAATAATAAAAAAAAAAAAGTAAAAACCGGCATGCACCCGGGCCGTGTCAAAAATAGTTTCTTTGAAAGTGGGAGGAAGAGGGTGGGCAAATGAGAAACTTGCGTCGTGGGCAGAACTTAATTACACACACACACACACCGAGTTTTATACATATGTAGCTAAAGAAGCATATTTTTAGCTCGAAAAATGGCACAGTTACAGTTTAAAACAGACATGCAGACGAAGGCAGAGTGGAGGATGGGGGTGCCAGAAGGAGGATGGGGAAGATTAAAGAGGTTGAAAACTTGGTTAATGGGGTGCCATGTGCAAGACCCCAAGTAAACATATGTTCAACAATATGATGAAATTGGGTTTAATAGAAGGATTGAGAAAAGAACCCAAATTTACTATAGTCTAGAAATCTCTCTAGAAAGACGGAGGGAAAATATGTTGACATGATTCTAACTTACTGCGTCTCAAGTCAAACGAATTCTAACGAAAGCTGGGGCCTTTGTTTCTGTTGAACTGCCTAATTACTCCAATTATTGTCTCAGAAGTGGCTTTAACCTTATGTTAACGACTTGGTAAATGGGACCCCATCATGGTTCGGAATTAAGCTCAAAATTAAGTGACAAAAACTTGATGAAACGAGAAGGCAAAGCTAACTTCGACTGTTCCGAAGTTTTAATACACTTGGCAAAAGTTTCCTCCAACTGATTTAACCGGTAAAATATATAAGGATATAGATATTAGATATTTGTGAATTTAAAATCATTAAGAATCAATATTTGATCACGCTACCATAAAAGAAAACTTTTCTTACTAAAACACATTTTGCGACCGATCGATCCAGTGGCAGCTATATGCTATAGTCATCCGATTTTGATCAATTTTTCCAGAAATATGTGGAAGCATATAAAACTAATATATACCAAGATTGGTGACGCTACGATGGAAAATAAAAAAGTGTTTCTCACTACAACTAGTTTTTTGACCGACCGTTTCTATGGCAACTATATTCTATCTCGTCACCCGATTTTGATCAATTTTTCCACAATTATTTAAAAGCATCTGAAACTAATAAAAATCAAGATTGATGACGCTACGAAGGAAAACAAAAAATTTTTTCTCACTAAGACTTATTTTCCGACCGATCAGCTATAAGATATAGTCATCTGATCCGGCTGGTTCCGACATATTAGTTGCGTGCAGTAAAAGAAAGACTCCGTGCAAAATTTCAGCCCGATAGCTTTAAAACTGAGGGACTAGTTCGCGTAGAAACAGACAGACGGACAGACAATCGGACAGACGGACGGACGGACGGACGGACTTTATGTGGTCGGATATGCTTTCTTCACTGCGTTACAAACATCGTGACAATTTTAATATACCCTCTGCAGGGTATAAAAATATAACATAGAATAGTAATATACACTCCCGATCAATCAAATAGACTCAACATGTTTTGTCGTTTACCCTTTACAACAAGGACATAACCTTTGATGTTTTAAGCGCAGAACAATGTACATTTTTAAGAGATAAGAGTTAGCCGAAGAAATTGTTCACTTATGAACTCTTTCTAGTTTGCTTTGCATATATGCAAACACAATGTGCTTTTCTTTCGATCACCACAATAGACAAAGGGCTTTAATTTTAGTTTTCGATTAGTTGTGCGAATTTAAATATGTATTTTGTACTCTTTGAGAATATTTGATTGGGTAAACCCGGAATGCAAACCACTCGGAAATAAAGAGCGGCTCGGTTCTGTGGTTCACCGAGATTTTTAACCACCGGTTCGTTTCAAAATATGGTTTTTGTAGCAATCCGAACCGCGGTTTTTGTTCGGGTCAGTGGTTTACGGTTAATATTATATATTATCTCTTCTGATCCCATTTCCGAATTTCCAAACTGTTTCAAAAGAAACATTTTGCATATATTTTTAAAATGGATTTCTTAGAAAGCATTTAAATAACTTTGATAGTCAATAGAAATATATTTATTCTATAGACAGATATCAGGTAACGTCTATTAAATCCATTATAGCCCTGGTGATCTGGTCTTATTATAAATGTATGTGATGTTCTGAAATCCACTTTCACAAAAGTTTTGTGATTTGAAACCGGTTTTTGGACCAGATTTAGTGTCTGAATCATAAAACTTTTGTATAAGTGGAATTGAAAACATGGTTGATAGTATTTCGAAAACGGTGCATTTCAATATTCCAGCTACAATGGAATTCACGAAAACAAAATGTGGGATGGCCTAGCAAAAGTAAACGTCAGTCTATTCTCTGAACGAGAAGAACGCATACTGATCTCAGTACAAACGTTAAATAGAGAACTTAAAGGTACTGCAAAGGCTTAATTTATATAAACGAGAAAGCATTACCACTTACTTAAACAAAATTTAGAAACTCATTAGTACAATTTGGTAGTATTTACATCTTTAAACTCATTGATAAACCGAACCGTTTTTATAGGCGGTTTTCGGTTCGGTCAGCATTTTTTAAAGATCGCCGGTTCCGTTCGGTTTACGAATTTTTACTTCGGTTCAGTTCAGAGTAGGTTTATATCCCTGATGTAAACACAAAATAGTTCTGCAAACTTTCCACCAGACAGATAGCAGAAGGAGTTTATACAAATTAAACTGTTGTCTATAATTATTTTTATCAAATCCTTCAATTTAAAAAAAAAAATCGCTAGGAAGGCACCCGGGCCATACGAAGAGCAAATAATTCTCCAAAAAGCTTCAAACTCTCGGGTTTCTCTTAAGATATATTCAAGTCCCTCAGTACTTAATCAATTTAAAATTTAGATATAAGAATAAAATGAGCTATTGGCTACCGTTAACTGATAAGTTTATCAAACTGGTGACCCCGACGTGTTGACAAAACTGTATTACCCAAGATTTCTGGTTCACTCTACGCTTCCCTTAATTCCAGTTAGGGCTGATTTCACATTTATTTTATTTCCCTTATTCATTTTGAAACGACGCCGCAATTGCTTGTGCGACAAAGTGACTTGAAAAAATAACTCTCACTGCTTTAAACCAATCTCTAACTAGATTCCACCTTAATCACCCACCCTTAGCCGCAATTCAATCAACAATATGGCAAGCAGCCTGGGCATCAATTACAGACCAATAAACGACATACACCCAAGCCCGGGAACCCAAAGCCAATAGACAACACAAACCAAGTTGGTAATCTCATTTAAGGAAAGTTTCCAACAGCTGTTGGGCATGAAATTAGTCCAAAGCGTGGATGAAAGGGGCTGAGGGAGGTGTGTGGGTGTGCAGCACCTACCATATGGAAGCCAAGTTGTCAACTTGTCATTCCCTTTTTTTTTATCCCCTCCCATTTGAGAACTAATTGACAGCTGCCTAACAAGAAACAGGAAAACTTAGAAGCCAGCTAGAGCTTCCTTCGGTATGCTAATCAAGTGTTGGAGCGGGAAAACCCACAATCTACATGGCCCTTAGGAAAATTAAAGTTGTGCAACAATTTCGCTTTAAATGATTTACATACATATATAAATATATATAAAAAATAAGTCATAACAGCAGCACAGTCAACGTCAGCAGAGGTATAAAGTGAGAGAGAGAGAGCGAGAAAAAGAGAGAGATTTCGGTATCCTTCATGAATGACCCACGCTTGCTCTCATAATCTCTCTCTCCCTCTCCCGCTTGGAGAGAGCGAGAGCGAGCAGAGCCGGCGGCGTTTTACTTTGATGATGAGTCGGCGTCGACTTGATGATGATAATATAATGATGATGATTATGATGACGCAGCGTGTGGTGGCTTGTTGCAGAAGCAGAGGGAAGGAAGGACCCTCAGCCAATCCCCTACTTCCGTTTCAAGCTTTTTTTTTATACCCGTTACTCGTAGAGTAAAAAGGGTATACTAAGTTCGTGCAAATGTATGTAACAGGCAGAAGGAAGCATCTCCGACCCCATAAAGTATATATATTCTTGATCAGCATCAACAGTCGAGTCGATATAGACATGTCCGTCTGTCTGTCTGTCTGTCTGTCTGTCTGTCCGTCTGTCTGTCCGTCTGTATGAACACCTAGATCTCAGGAACTATAAGAGCTAGAGCTACCATTTTTTCAGTGTAGACTTGTATCTTTTGCACGCAGATCAAGTTTGTTTCAAATTTTTGCCACGCCCCCTCCCGCCCCCGCAATATGAAAAAACCTCATATCTCCCACAATTTTGAAAATAGATTGTTCGAACCTTCTAGACATATATTTTAATCATCATTACCTATCGATCCGCCATACATCATTTTTCGATCAGATGAACGATAGAAAAGTTCCCGCCCCCGCAATTTCAAAAATTCCTCATATCTCCCACAATTTGGGTAACCTTACCCTGAGTAACGGGTATATCGAAGTCGAGCAGGGCCGACTTCAACTTACGCTCTCGTTTTTTTTGATAACTGCGTAGCACGACAATAATAACAACAAATCATTGGGTAGAAAATGTGAAATAAATATGTCGCCAAAAATGAAATATCAAAATAAATGATTTACAGTGAGGCAAAGTCCAAATATGAACAGGAAACCAATGGAGAAATTGAGAACTTCACTTTAATTTAAGAAATTTGATTCGACTGAAATAAAACCCAAGTACCAATTCATTGATTTTGATCAACTAAGGAAAAATGAGACGGCAAAGCTCGTCTATGGCGAAGTTTTGATACACTTGCAAATGCTTTTTCCAACTAATCCAACTAAATTTAGATAAAAAATGATTAAGTTTATTTTTTTGTATTTTTTGTGTACTCCGGTGTTAAATTCGAATAACTCTTACAAAAGGTGTTAAAAATTCAAGTGATAGCCTGCCTTCGATACTTCAGTCCAGCAAAATGTTTACCATGAACCACTACACTTCGACAGAATTCTGGATGACTGACGGAGTCACATTTTACACTTTGTGGCAATTTGAAAACCGAAACTTTAGCTCGAATGCATTGTTGTGTTTTGCACTCTTGCTGACTTGGAATTCCTAAGCAATTATAGCAATACTGACATGAGAAGGCAGTTGTAGGCATACAATCGTTAGGCCTATTGACTTCGCTCCCTTATAATAGTGTGTGTGTGCCTCTGTTTTTAAATAAGTTATACAAAATTAGAACTTATATGACCTCGAGCCGGCTTAAACTTGCTTTTTTGTCAAAGCCAAGCAATAAATTATAATAAAAATCGTGATCAAAAATTACTTAAAATTGAATCAATATGTTCCTAAAATTAACCCGATATGTTCCACAAATATAACCAAAATGTTACTAATATGTTTACAATATATCCCGAAATGTTTCCAAAATTATTTCAAATTGTTCCTAAAATGTGCCCAAAGTGGTCTTAAAATGAACCCCAAGGCGTTCCCAAATTGAGCTCCAAAAGGTTATAAACACATCATGAAGATCGGGCAGCAGAAAGAACGGGATTCCTCTACTTTTGTCAGCGAATTTAAAACGATTTTTGTATGTTCGAAGTTTATATACCTTTGCAGTGCTCATAAAATCACAGATCGCAATGTATTTTAAACCGGGAAAAAACATAATTTTCATATATCCCAGAAGATATTCAGGTCTGTTCCCGTTTTCTATCAAATTATGCGGAATCGGAAATGATTGACTTATTCGGCGAATAACTTTCAATTTTAATTTATCGTCATTCAACTATCATGAACCAATTCTTTAAACGTTACTTGAAAATAAGACGCTATTCCAATTGCTATCATTCGAATTCAAAAACGAGAACGAACAGGTCTGATTCTCCTTATCACAAAATGTTTTATACAAAAATGGAAAATATGTATGGCGAAAATGCATGTTTTATGTATAAAGAATTTTGATCGAAACGGTTTTAGTTTAAGAGAAAAAAACCAAAATATCTTCCTCTAATAATAAACTTTTGATTGATATACGGAACGTACATATGTATATCCAGGAATATCAACTTCATTTCTCAATTTTTTTTGGTTAATGATAATGGGGCCATTCAGCAGACAATTTCGATTAGCGATTTGTGTTTTATGATTGCTGTTTTTACATAGTATATTTTTAGGATTCGTATTATATTTATTATAAATAAGGTTTTTCAACATAATAATGTCAATTTCATACGACACCTAAAAATATACTATTGTATAGTATACATTGTTTTTTCAAACTAATCTGTAATCGAAAAAAAAATTATTATATATAATATTTTTTTCTCTCGAAGTATTAATTATTAAAGTTTTTTAAGGCTATTTAATAAAAGTTCTTCAAGTTTTGAACTTTCGAAGGCATTTATATCGCGCTCTTGGAAAACCTACGCCTACTAAACCAATTATAATCCCGAAAACAGCCAGAGGCCATAACAGCCAGCTATACATAACTCCTATTAGCTCTAAGTTTACTTAGATTTAGTATGTCCAATAAAAAAAAAAATTTTAATCTGAAAACAAACTCTTATTGGGATTAATATTCTTGGTTTTCAAACAAAAAATCTATAATCATTTTTATACCCTTGCAGAGGGTATATTAAAATTGTCACGATGTTTGTAACGCTGTGAAGGAAGCATTTCCGACCACATAAAGTATATATATTCTTGATCAGCATGACGAGCTGAGTTCATTTCCGTTTGTCCGTCTGTCTGTCTGTCCGTCCGTCCGTCCGTCCGTCCGTCCGTCCGTCCGTCCGTCTGTCCGTCTGTTTCTATGCTATCTCCTCCCTCAGTTTTGAAGCTATCTTGACCAAACTTTGCAAAAAGTCTTTGAATACAAATACGCTGCACATTTGTCGGAATCGGCCGGATCGGATAACTATATCATATAGCTGTCATAGGAACGATCGGTCCAAAAACTAGTTCTAATGAGAAAAACTTTTTTGTTTTCTATCGTAGCGTCACCAATCGCGGCATATATAAGTTTTATATGCTTCCACACAATTCTGGAAAAATTTATCAAAATCGGATGACTATAGCATATAGCTGCCATATAAACGATCGGTACTAAAACTAGTTCTGGTGGGAAAAACTTTTTTGTTTTCCATCGTAGCGTCACCAATCGCAGTATATATTAATTTTATATGATTCCACACAATTCTGGAAAAATTTATCAAAATCGGATGACTATAGCATATAGCTGCCATATAAACGGTCGGTCCAAAACTAGTTCTAGTGAGAAAAACTTTTTTGTTTTTCATCGTAACATCTGGTAAATGCCCCCAATGTTACTTGTATAAAATTCGAAAAAAAAATTATTATATATATATTTTTTTCTCTCGAAGTATTAATTATTGAAGATTTTTAAGGCTATTTAATAAAAGTTCTTCAAGTTTTGAACTTTCGAAGGCTTTTATATCGCGCTCTTGGAAAACCTACGCCTACTTAACCAATTATAATCCCGAAAACAGCCAGAGGCCATAACAGCCAGCTATACATAACTTCTATTAGCTCTAAGTTTACTTAGATTTAGTATGTCTAATAAAGAAAAAAAAATTTTAATCTGAAAACAAACTCTTATTGGGATTAATATTCTTGGTTTTCAAACATAAAATCTATAATCATTTTTATGCTTTGATTAGAAACGAAAAACAATCAAAATTTAAGAAAAAAAATAGCCCATAGAAGCCGGTATTTTTGTTGAACTCAAAAATGAAATTCACAAATTTTTGTATGGATACGTTTTTGAGTTAGAACTTTTTTTTAGTTTATTTCGGTAGGTACTCCTACGATTTAAGCCATATTTTGAGTTGTAACTGAGTACATTCGAGAAATTTAACATAAAGTAGACAATTTTAACATAAAGTATCGATATTTTATAGGTATTTCGAGAGCTCCACAATTATTTTCATCAAAGCAGTTGACATTTAAGTGAAAAATAAACAATAATATAAATTAAAAAATCCGTTTGGTGGTCCTAGAACCATGAGAAAATAATTAAAGAAGTTTGAGAGAAGAACATGGGAGCATTAATTAAAATTTAAACAAAGCAGTCATCTAAATTTTAAAATAACCTTAAAGTTATCATGAAATGTTAACATTGATGGAATTTTATGTAGTGGAACACCAAAATTGGATGATGTTCATATATTGTTGCAGTGGAACAGCGCTATTAGAAACTTTAGATGGAGTCAATCAATGTATAATTTTATATACATTTTCTAAAAATTATGTAAAAAGTCATAGAAATGATTCCTCAGGCAGGTCAGAAATATTTTTAAATGTTTAAGACGTTACAAGATGAATTTATACAGCCCTGCTCCCATTTTCACTTTCGCAAAATTTTTGCGATTTCAAACCGGTTTTAGGAGCAAATTTGGTCTCTAAATCGCAAAATGTTTGCGAAAGTGATTATGGGAGCCCGGCTGATAATTTATGAATTAAAAATTGTCCATGTAATTTCGGAATGAAAATAATTTTTTAAAGGTTCTGGTTCCGAAAAATTCGAGAAAATTCGGTAATCCCGCGACCATTTTTAGTTTGAATTCTTGCTAAAGGTGACCATGCCTTGAGTATAGTAGACGAGCCAGATATTAGAAAGCTGATTGAAGATGTCTCACAACAATGTGGATTTAAGTAGTCACTCGCAATACAATTTCCAGCTAATTGTGGGCAAAAATACGCAAATAAACAAATGAGCAAGTGAACAACTGAAGTGATTTGACTTACTAACTCAAAAATAACAAGTGAAATGATTAAGCATCACCCTACACTAGGCTCTCAGTTTATAAGTTCTGCCGGAATTGCTATGGCACCGAATTTGAATTTGCTTATTACTCCACTATCTTTCATCTGATAGTTAGCAATCGATAAATATTGCAGATTACTATATATATTGAAAGTCCTATCAATCTGCCAACATAACTGAGGGAGATATGAGTTTTTCTCATGTTGCGGGGGAGGTAGGGGCGTGGCAAAAAATAAAAAATAAATTGAATTTCTATTTTCAAATATTTCGAACAGTAGCCAGGAAAATTTCATCATTAACATCCTTGGGTACCAAAAATATAAGGGCGAGACCCGCATGTGAAATAGAAAACACAAAACAACAACAACAGCAGAGTCAACCAGAAGGCCCAGCGGTTTCCATATGGAAACACACCCCACAGTCATGAAATTCACTGCACGATAAATATTTCTCATTCTCCATGGGAAATGAAAAGGTCACCCTGTATGCCAAAGAAATTGTTGCTAAAAGTCAACAATATACAATACAAAAACAAATTTCAGGGCGAAAACAAGTTAAAAATGCAATTGAAAATTGTATACGCTCTCTCGTTCACGCTCTCCCTCTCTCTGTCCCTCATACACACAGTCACACACTTGCCATACAAGCACACAACAGCTACGTGCGCTACTTTGAGTTCATCGTTTTCAATTCATTTTCGAGTTTCTCTCGCGCACACACACGAACACACACGCAACACAAACATATGCACACTGAGTTATTCATAAATTTTGTGGGTTGTTGTTTTTTTTTTGTATTTATTTGTATTTATTGCTTACTTTTTTCAATATTTTATTTAAAGTTGTGTAGAAAGTGTAATTTAAATTTTATGTTGAAAATACACTCGCCATGTTTCGCTCTCTCTTTCTCGCTCACGCACACGCGTTACACACTTGAATTTTATTTCTATCTCTTTCTTTTTTCTTCTTATGTTTAACGAGACCCGACGACCAACCGCGTACTTCGGCGTCTGAAATGGAACTGAAACTCTCTCAAATTGAGCAAGGGAGAGGCGAGCTCAAAGTGAGTAGGAAAAATGTGACCATAAAATGGCTAAAAATAGCTAAAATAAAAAATGGCCAGGCCCAAATATAGGGTTGTCGAGGCGCACAAATGAGAAAAAAAACACATTACTCATAATATTTCTTAACATTGATTAAAAAATATGCTTTGCCGAATTATTTAAAGATACCGACATGGCCTAACAATTTCGCTTAACTGCCTGGCGAATCAATAAATTACATTACCAGGAAGCACCAAAATCTAAACGATGGAAAGCCAATGAAATATACCGTGCTCAATTTAATTGGGTTTTTCTTTAATAAAATTCCCTTCTTTAAGTGACATACCGGTAATGTATGTCCGTCAAGATATCCCGACCGTCAAATATATGTCTAATTTATCTTGTGCCATACCGGAAATGTCGGGCCCAACTCACAAAGATAGCGACGATTTTGCATGGTCATACGCTGCAGTGAGGATGGGGTATTACATTGCACTTTTGAGGGCCTATTTCTCATCTTCAAGATATCAGCTTTGATAAACTTAAATTTTGCTCTTTACACTTAAAAGTGGAATATCTGAAACTGATTTTACTGATATCCAAAATGTACAGTGTGACCAGGAAAGGTAAGGAAATTAAGGTCACACTAAAAATGTATTATAGCCTGTTTATACTAGGCGTATTTCCCATGTAAAAAGTATAGGGCCCTAGTGGTGACAAAAAGTGGCGTCTTGTACGGACGCCGGTTTCGATTGCAGAGTTTATTCGATTTTTGGGGTATATTCGATAATTTTAGCCAATTTCTGCCTATCATTCGACTATCGTTTTCAACTATCACCACTAGCACAACAAAAAAAAGCTGTGAAAGTTTTGCCGAAAATAAATAAAAAAAAAGTTGTCAAGTTAAATTGGAAAAATTTGCAATTATGGCTGAAAAGAAAGGTAAGCAAGTGTTTTATTCTCTTCTCAAAATAACTTTTAACACATTGTAGGCTCGGAAAAGAGATTTCAGTGGACACCCGATGCCACATACACACTCCTGGAGTTGCTGCAGACATCCCCGCCAAATCCATAAATTGCATCATCATAGCATCATTTTTCTCCATGGCAGATAATAAATAAAGTTCACTTGTATTCATTCTGTTTTTGAAAAAATTTTTTTTGCTTTCAACAAAACCAAAACAAACATCAGCTGTTTCGTTGACGATGGACGCAGGACGCAACCTTGTGCCAGTATAAACGCCAATTCAGAGTTATTGCGTCGATAATGATATCGATTATGCTACATTTATACTACGCTGAGTTTGCTATCGAAATCAGGCTATTAAAAACAGCTCCGGAGCCGATTTATATCGGGTTTCCATTACGGTCGCATCCACGTTCACGATCATTTATCGAAGAACGTTCGTTCAACTCAAAAAAAAAAGTATTTTTTTGTTGCTTTAGTTTTTTATCATCCCAAACACAAAAACAAATCCAGCTGTCACTATAAATAAAAATTAAAATGGTAATTGAAGGTAAGTTTTATTATTTTCTGTTTCTACAAAAGTGAACAAAAATTTAAAATTAAAAAACTAAAATTATTTCTGAGGCCACCTTCTATTTATTGGATTTGTGGGAGGAAATCATGGACGGCACACATTTATAAGAAAAATGCGTAACAATGGGCCATGTATAGGCTGACTCCCCTCGAGATTAAAAATAAAATGGACAAACCTCTCCAAAAAATACAAGTACATAGGCAATTATTAAGTAATTTGCCAGAGTTTATTCATAATGTCCTACTTTTTTTTTGCAAAAAGGTGCAAGCCAAAATGCTCCCCCTTGAGGTTCATAATCTCATGCCCCACGCTTGAGGATTTTGGGGATGTGCGTCTAATGTCGAATGAAATAACTTTTTGTTGCTACTTTTTGATTTAAGTAAATTATCGGCAATCGTTGCTTCTCAACTGCGTTTAGAAAAATAATGTCATATAAAGTAATTTTGACCAGATCAGCTGTTGAGGACGTGGAATTGGTCGCAGAACGTAGTAGAAACAACTTTGGAAAATGATCGATATTTCGTGTAATTAGAATTAGATTTGAATTCGTTTTGCTTTCTAGTGACAGAAGTCTTCAAAGAAAATTACACGGCCAAACTTTCTGTTGATAAACTGGATTATTCCTGCTTTGTAAAGTTGCACACATTCTAACTTTTATAAAAAAGAAGGAGAAAAACAGTTTTTATACTCTGTACCGAAGGTACAAAGAGTATATTGGGTTTGTGCAAATGTATGTAACAGCCAGAAGGAAGCATCTCCGACCCCATAAAGTATATATATTCTTGATCAGCATCAACAGCCGAGTCGATATAGACATGTCCGTCTGTCCGTCCGTCTGTCTGTCCGTATGAACGCTGAGATCTCAGAGATGGTAAGAGATAGAGGTTTTAGGTGTATGGAACATATATTTCTTTTACTTGCAGGCAGATCAAGTTTAGTTTTTTATTGCCACGCCCCCTGCCTCCCCCGCAAATCGAAAAAAACCGTATATCTTCTACAATTTTGGAGTTAGGTTATTCGAACCCTTCAGACATATATTCTACTCATAATTTCTTATCGAGCCCCCATACAACGTTTTCCGATCAGATGAACGATAGTAGAGTTGCCACCCCCGCAATTTTAAAAACACCTCAAATATCCCGCATTTTTGGAGTGAGGTTGTTCGAACCTTTTAGATCCGATCAGATGAACGATGGTAGAGTTGCCACCCCCACAATTTGAAAAAAAAACGAATATCTTCCACAATTTTAAAGACAGATTGTCTGAACCTTTTAGGCATATATTTTAATCGTCATTACTTATAGATCCACCATACACCGTTTTCAGATCAGATGAACGATATTCGAGTTATAAGCAAATCAAATAAGAACGCTGGGCAGCACCTGCGCAGTTTGTGTGACCCCACACTTTAAAGTTATATACAAACAGGTACAGAGTATATTACAGTCGGGCTTGACCGACTTTCTTACTTGTTTATATTTTCTGTTAATATTTTGAGCTTTCGCGCCATAGTCAATCAGCATTATACGAAATCTAAATCAAATCAAAATATGTTTCACAAATTCCACTAATGTTTCAGCTAGATTCTAGCTAACAATCGGCTAAGCAAACAGCACTGGCAAGAGCACAACTGTTGTCTCCTCTGAGTAAGTTATTTTCTTTTGCGTCTGCTCTGGTCACACTGTGGCTGCCGCTTGTAAAAAAAGTTAAAAATTTTTACTAATTTTAGAAATAATTACTTCAAGAGTAAACTTGGCAAACAAAGAATAAAGTCATAAAGAAACTTTGGCTTAAGCCTTGGCGAGATTAAAAGGAAACCACAGCATCTAATCCTCCAGCTGAGTTTTTAAATGGGCAGACGCAAACCAAGACGTGGTGTCGGTGATGGCGGTAGCGGCCAGCAGCGTACAAAAAGTTCAACTAGCTTGTGGGACTTGCCAGGATTTACGGATTCCAGACGCTGGTACCAAATGCCGATCACTCCAAATTTAGACTTTTCTGGATTTGCCGCCGTAATCGAGGCCACGTACAAACAGATGTGGCATTTAGATGTCCGCATTGATGAGCATTTGCCCTTCTGTGTCTATCAGCACAGTTGCTTCTGTCGCTTGAATGCCCATCTCATGGAATATCTACAGGCCGAAAAAAATCATTATGACAAGGGATACAATAGTTTTTATCGAATAAGCGGGACACCATATTTTCATCCGGCTATTTATGAATATTTGCAAGCCATTGGGAATTCGACAATTTGGGATCAAGATGTCAAGATTAACATACCCGAAGATGCTCTACCTAAGCCAGCCTTGGTTAATGGAGACCACCAGGTGGAACCCGGTACATTTGGTATTATAAATGCCACCACACACAATCTCTATGAATGCTATGCATCACCCTATATATCCAAGGCTTTGATACAGAAAGTTCAACAATTTAAGGAAGGTGATCCACAGGAATGGAGCCCCCTACCTGATTGGATGTTTCCAGCTGGATCAAAATTTACGCGCAATTGTTTGGGTTACCAGGAAGATCTGTGGATTCTATCTGCCAACTCGGATAAACTAAAAGATATTCAGTTTAAAACTAACGACGAATTGGAAGCACGTTTATGCCTATCCTATGAAGTGGAGCATATGGTGAACAGATATTTTTGTGAAAATATACATAAAATTCCGAACAAACAAGGGTTTCCACCATTCAAATGTAATAATGCACTTACTATAATATCAAAATACTCAAAACCCCAACCGAACTCAGTTCGTTTGGGAGATTTTGTGACCGAACTGAATAGTTTTTGTTCACATGCCCCAGAAACCAATTGGAAGGCCAGCTTATATAGCTTAAGGCGAAAGAGAACTGCCAAAGCACCCGGATTATGCATTATATCGGAAGACAATGACCAGCAGGAGGCATTTCTGGCCACTATAAATGACAATTTTGAACGCAAGTCCATTTATAAATGCTTAAAAATTGACAAACACCTTGAAAACGAACTATATCAATCGATTCCCATCTATGAAAATAGAATGTCCCAATTTACCAAGGAAGCAACTGACTATGTTTTAATGTACACTTCCAGGCCAATGTCCCTTGGCTACGTACATAATCTGGACTTTTCTGGATTTGCCGACGTGATCGAGGAGTCGTTTAGACATATGCAAAGCTTGGACTATTATGATTCGGATTATGATTCGGATTCTGATAATTATTTCAGATTCGAACGCTCACTGCCGTTCTGTGTCTATCAACACAGTTGCTTTAGTCGTTTGAATGCCTATTTAATTCATTATGTACAGCAAGAGAAGCATGATAGTAGCTACTGGAATGAAGGGCATCCTTATAGGTTCTTTAATTCCAACAGATTATTTCATCCGGCCGTATATGAATATTTGAAAGCCATTGGAAATTGTCGTGCAGAGCTCAGAGATGTCAAGATAAATATACCCGAAGATGCCATTCCTAAGCTATCATTGGTTAATGGAGATCACCAGGTGGAACCCGGTACATTTGGTATTATAAATGCCAAAACACACAATCTCTATGAATGCTATGCATCACCCTATATATCCAAGGCATTGGTTCTCCAATTACAACAGTTTGAAGACGGTGACTCAGAGGAATGGAATCCCTTACCTGACTGGATGTTTCCAGCTGGCTCAAAGTTTACCAAAAATTGTCTGGGCTATAAGCGATGCACACGGTTTGAAGCACACCGATTCAGAAATAAATTGAAAGAAATTAAATTTTCCACTAAGGATGACCTTTCTGGACGTCTATGCATATCAAATGAGATAGAGGCAATGGTCTACGAATATTTGAGAGACAAAAGTCATAAAATGGCAATTAGAGAAGGATTTCCATCTTTCCAGTTAAATAGCACATTGACGATCTTTTCAAGAGGGAGACAGCTCTGCAGTTACAATAAACAGACCGCAGCCAGCTACTGCCGGGCCTCTTTATTCGGTTTGAAAAAGTGCAGATTTAATAGTGAGCCTGGACTATGCATTATACCACCCGATGACCAGAAGGATGAATTTCTGGCCACAATAAATGATAATTTTGAGCTCTCTTCGATTTTCGGAGTAGTTTCTAAATCAGATAAAGATTTACCACTTCTGAGAGGTGATATATTTTTTGATCATAATGATGCACGATCTATTTATGAATGGTGTAAGAAATTTAATAAAAAATAAATGTAAACGGGTATCAAAATTTACTAATTTGAAAAATTTGTTGATTGAATAAATAAATATTTATTAAATATTATTTCCAGGGAATAATACCGGAACCGGAGCCGTTAACCGAAATAAACCGTTTCGAAACCGGAACCGATATTACATTTTTTTGAGAGCCGAAAACCGTTAACCGTTATAATAGGAACCGAAAAAACCGAAACCATACCGAATCGCTTATACCGGTACTGCTTCGGTTTCTAGTTAAAATATTCAACTGGTAAAATAGCAATAATTACACTGAGAAGAAAGTCATACATTTCAGAAATTCGCCCTTAGAGAATAACCAGAATCAAATTGTCATTTTTAGATATATAAGATATAGAAAACAATTTCTAAAAAGTGTTAAAATTTTTATTTGCTAAATAAAAGCCCTCTAATTAAATGTAAAGGATTTAAAAAGTCTCAGAAAAATGCTTGCTTAAAAATAGAAATTTAGGAAATGAAATTTTTGGATTTTATTAAAATTTCGCTCCACAAAAAATATCTGGTTTAATATTTCAGAAAATTTTATGACAGGCAGATTTTATGTTTTAAACTGTTTTTGTTTTTTAGAGCTGATTTGAATATTTTAACAGCCTTTTATGTGCTATTTTGGACCGTAGTCTTATAGTATAGGTTCAAATCTATCCAAATCACTAATGATATCTATTTTTGGCGGAGATACGACAGATTTTTGGGCGACATAAGAATGAAGAATTCCTTAATTACAGGTTGTAGGGATACCACTGAAAGCCTGGACAGAATACGTTTAACGACATTGTTCGTCCAATAATAAAAAACGCTAGAAATCGGTATATTTAAAAAAAAATTTTTATGAGAGAAAAAAAATAATACTGATACCGGTACGTACAGGTTTACCGAAATCAAAATCTGAGTACCGTATCGGAACCGAATACCGAAATAAACTGAAAACCAAAATAGAACCTTTAACCGATATTCTCATTTTGGTACGTACCGGAACCGGTACCAGAACCGATATTCGTTTCGGGATTAATCCCTGATTATTACACAAGTTTACAGCCAAAGAACACATTGAATATTTATTTTAATTGGTTAAAATCGGTTACTTGGAGTTCGTTTTTGAAAGCCAAAGAGAACAGCAGAGCAAATTCTTTTGTTTTCTTTCCTACTCTTCTTCTCTATAGAACACAGCTTCCTTGGTCAAGTAGATACATTGTATTGCAACCGGTGAGATTGGAACGCTTTACAGAGTGAGCAATGGCTAGCACCAGCAAAGCTGTGTGTCCAGCCAGCAGAAGTAACTTCTCCGGAACAATGACCACGAGATCGAGATCGACACCAGGCAGCAGTTCAGCCATTAAGAAGAACATGGAAGGGCTGGAAGCTGGAAAGAGGAGTAATACGAATAACGGATTAAAAACAGTAGCGGGAAAAAAGTTGGCAAGCCTGCCAACAGTAACGGAAATAACGAAAAATGGAAAAAAGAGAAACGAAGCAGTGAAAAAAGGTACAATGGGAAAACGGATCAACGGAATTGAAAGAACGGAATAATATTAAAGTGAACGCAGCTAAAAAGGGAAAGACAAATTGGAAAAAAGCCACATGGAAAATGTCGAAGCAAGGCAAACAGTGAGTACAGGAAATAAAGAACAAATTGAAACATGCATTAGGATTATGAGTAAATATGAATATGAGGAATGTGACAAGGGGCCGTTTATAGTCTACGTTGATAAAAGAGATGCAAATAAACGAGAGGCAATAAACCAACTAGAATTGGCCTCGTTACTCCACCAACTACGAACTGAAGGTTTAGAGGAAGTCCAAAGAGTGGGGTACGGCAGATGCTAAGTCACATGTAGTTCAGCTATAAGTGCCAATAACTTGGCAAAGTCCCAAGTTTTGCTTGAACACGGTTTTATGCCAAGGATTTTAAGACACTTCGTAAACAAGACAGGAATTGTATTTAGAGTACCACATCATTTTTCAAACGAAGAAATTTTAGAAAATATTACTTCAAGTGTTCCGTTAGTAGAGGCTACCAGAATCATGAGGAGAGACAGAGCGAACAAAGAGGTTTTGGTTCCCACAGGTAGAGTAATCCCAATCGAACCAAATTTCAAATATGCATTCAGATGCAGCCAAGGAGGTGCCCGCTCTTTCGTCCTTTTCCAAGGTTACTAAAAAGGCGGCAATTCGAGCAGCAGAAGCCGCCAAAGCGGCATCTACAATGGCGGAATGGAAGAGGGCAGTGAACTCCCACAGCTATTCTCTCCCATTTAAGCCTTCGCAACAAAGTAAGGAAAGCAGTCACAGCACTTCGCCGGATATGTCGGCGCAGGAGAAGCTTAACTCTCTTAATGCGAAACTATCAGCATTTTTGTCCTATATAATAGGACTTAGGAATTTCATAAATACAGCCAACGCTGAAATTGATTTATATCAAATAAGCCTGTCCACCGATGTTTCAAATAAAACTATTTAATGAAAATTCTCCAATTTAATATACAAAGTTTAACGCACAATAATAATAAACATCTTCTAAATATGTTTTTAAAAAACAATCAAATCGACATAGCCATTCTCTCCGAGATCTGGGTGAAGAACAACGCGAATTGCAGCATCCCAGAATATTATTTTTATTGCAAACCAAGAGAGGATGTCTATGGAGGAGTAGGCCTATACATTAGGAATAACATTAAATTCAAAATACTGAAAAAGGAAGACAGTATTGAAAGCATTGGAATTCAAACAATCAACTTAAAGAAAAATATTAGCATCATCAGTTTATATGCTTCGCCATCCACCCCCATAGCTGAATTTAAATTAGGAATTAAAAAGATTTTCTCCTCAATGGCATCCATAAACATTCCCACCATCATCGGCGGGGATCTAAATGCACGATATTGCACGAATATTGAGGTATATTTAAAAAAAAAAATGAAATCTCACCCCTCAGTTTTTGAGAAAATTCCTTATAAGTGAGCACCCCTCGGCCAGTAAGTAACTTCTGATAAGGACGGTACTGTAAAGTAAGTTGAGTGCAAACAAAAAAAATTCAGTCGCATTCAGTATAACCTAAAAATCGTCGTTATGTTATGCATATATAATTTGAGCTATTTTCCCTAATTTTCGTAGCCAATTCGTGTTCCCTACGTTCATTTTAATATCCCTCATTAATAACAGAAAATGTAGTAATTAATTATAGGCAGGGATTAATCCCGAATCGAATTTCGGTTCCAGCACGTCCCAAAATGAGTGTTTCGGATTAATTTATATTTCGGAACTCAATATTTTTCGGGTGTCGGTTTTGAATGGAATCCGGATTTTGAATAGGTTCTAAAAAAATGCAGCAAAAGATACTTTTTTTTCAAAATTCTGATCTCAAGTTTTTTTGTATTATTTTTAAAGGGTCATTTTGGTGTCGATCAGTGTAATTTTTGTAATAAATTTGATGTAAAAAAAGGAATGTATCGGTTAAAGGTTCTATTTTGGATCCCACCGGCACGTACCGGTAAAAATATATTTTTTTATAATGATTCGAAAAATTAACGAAAGTAATGGAATTAACAAAATATTTTCAAACATATATCATCTCATTCTTATGATTTGATCGCAGTAGAATAATAACATTCAGTGTAGTTTTTTAATCAATCGTGTACGTTATAATTAGGTTCTAAAAATATGCACCATACATTTTTTTTTTTTCAAAGATGCTGATCTCAACATTTTCTATTTTTGAAAATCCAATCCGCTCCCTAACATTGGAAATACACATCCCTATTATGAAATACACATAGAACTAAGGAATCCGCTATTGTTTTGTAGCTCAGAATAGCCCGCCTTAATTGTTTTTCCGCAATTTAATAGAATCTTTCTAACAAGCAGACAAATATTTCTTAATTTTTGATCGGAATAAAACTCATTCTGCCGTAGCTCCTTTAAAAATAGAACTTCATTAATAATCTTTTGCGGTTTAGATAAATTGGAATCCGTACTTTGGGACCAAGTTCCAATATGGCCCTAAATAAGGCAAAAAAACAACTTTTAAGGGACCTTTAAAGGGGTATAACTGTCCCACAAAATGTTCCAAAACAATCACTTAACTGCAATTTCTAGTAGCTTTACCACACTTCACATTTCTAACAGCCTATTTCCCATTTTCTAGATAGCTGCTATTATGGTATAACTATATAAGGTAGAGTCATCAGAAATTCACCATTTGAGAGGGGTAACCTATGCTGTCATATTTGTTTTTAACACGACACAACGCCTGCTTAGGTGTATCAAATAACATTGACATTTGCTTTGCTACTGACTGGTTTTCACCATTTGACTGGTACCCCAAAAAGAGTCAGCATACTTTACTGACCTCACCTTAAATAATTCCACCATGGCTATATCAACCTTAATTTTATACTTCACACTTATAAAAAATAGCTTGACTCAAAAACCCGCTAGATTATAGCTAACAGCTCGGCTTAGAGCATAACTGTTGGCTTTTTTCTTTTGCGCCTGCTCTGGTCACACTGTGGCTGCCGCTAGTAAACAAAGTTATAAATTTTTAATAATTTTACAAATAATTACTTGAAAATGCTGTCCATAGCAGATCCCTCAGCCGCAGGCATACCCGACAAAGCTTGGCAGCCGCATTTTGTCACTCTGGAGACCAGGTGAGCTTTGCTTAAGTAAATCCCAACCATTTAATTCTAATTAAAAACTCTTCTGCTTTAAGCATGGGCGAGATCACAGTGGAGCTTTATTGGAAACATGCACCCAACACCTGTCGCAACTTTGCCGAACTCTCACGCCGTGGCTACTACAACAATGTGGTCTTTCATCGGATTATACGTGATTTTATGATCCAAGGGGGTGATCCCACGGGCACAGGACGCGGTGGAACCTCCATTTATGGCTCCGAATTCGGGGATGAGTTGCACAGCGATCTCAAACATACTGGAGCCGGCATTCTGTCTATGGCCAATTCTGGACCCGATACGAATGGTTCACAATTTTTTATAACATTGGCGCCCACCCAATGGTTGGATGGTAAACATACGATTTTTGGCCGCGTCTATACCGGCATGGAGGTGGTCAAGCGTATAGGCATGGTAGAAACAGATAAGAATGATCGTCCTGTGGATCCTTTACGTATAGTCAAGGCCAAAGTGGAGAAACTTTAATTAAATGGAATGACTAGAGAAATAAAGTGGACTTAAAACTTAAATGAAAGCGCAGGGGGCATCGGTTAGGGTCATGGCTGCCGTCCGGTTGGAGTCGCTGCTGTCGAAGGCTGAATCCTACATGGTGCTGTCCAGCATGTCCACCAGGCGCTTGATTTCACGACTGACACAAAAAAATAGTTTAATTATTTAAAAATTTCTTTTTGAGTAAACTCACATTCTCAGTCCCAGCTGCTCGGTGGGCTTCATGGATTTGGTAATCTCTTCGGCTTTGGCCAGCAATTGATATTGACACTTGATATTCGCATCCAACGTATCCGTCAGTTTATTTACTGCATTTTTATGCACCTCCACATTGTCGGCAGTTATGGAGGAAATGGAATGCAACAGATTACCCAAATTCTCTAGCAGATTATCCACTGAACTGGCCAAATACTGAGCCTCCAATTCAATATCACTCAAAACATTGCCATCGATTTCGGGTACATTGCGTGAGTTGAGGAAACGATGTGTCAGCGAAGTGGAGGGTGTGGTATGCTCGGAATCTGTAGCTGCCGCTGCAGCGGCACTTTCACGCAATTTGGCCTCCAGATTGTGAGCCACAAAGTGACGCATTTGGCTGGGATCATGACCATCTTCCACATCATAGGCAAAGGCTAAAAAGGAAACGCTTAAGATAAATAGCCAAGAAGTTAAGCTCTACTCACTAGTGGGCGCCTGGTGTTCACCCGAATTGGAATTGGATGAATCTCCCTCCTCCTGCTCCTCGTCTTCTTCACCTGAATCCAAGTTCACATAGCTCTCCTGACTGCCTGGTGGTCCTGTGCTATGCGCTGTGGGTGTAATGTTGATATCCTGCTCGGGCACGGGTCCTGGATAGCGGGACAGAAATGGTATTTCTGTGTATGATGAGGCGGGATGTGGCTGATGTTGATATGCTGCTCCTGCAAGTTCCTCTTCTTCCGTATAGCCATAGCGTGGTCGTATGGGTATGTCCTGGCTGCGACGTGACATAATTATCACCTTTTTTTAATTCGTACAAATGAACAATAAACAAAAATTCAATATGCCAGTCTGCAGTGTGACCGTTTTCCGATAAGTAGACTAAGCATATATCGATAGTTGAGGGTGCTGTCACTTAAGCCTTTTTGAGGCTAAAGTAAGCTATTTCGAAAAATCAAGAACTGCAGTAGTCAGAAAACCGACAATATTTATCATTTTCAAAAGTTGTGCTGTTGAGTTAACGGATTTAAAAGTAAATGCTATTTGTAGCATTTAAATTATTATCTAAATATTTTAATAAGGCTAAACATTTTTAAAATCGAATTACATCTCAACTTCAACTGTTTGAAGTCAAAATTCTTTTTAAAATAATTTTATTTATTTAAATATCTTTAACTTTTTACATGAAGAACAAAAACGAAGGTCTGTTATCAATTCTACATTTCTACATCTATTTTTTGTTTTATCGAAGTCAACTCTCACATTTCATAGCTGGATTCAGTTTCATTTGACACGAAATATTTTAATTTAATTAAAAAAATAAATAAATTTGTAATTAAATTTAACGAAATTTAAGTGCGAATTCAAGTTTTGAAAGTTTTTATTATTAAATTGGTGACAACTCTGGCTGTTGTGGATATAAACAAACACATGCATTAAAAAGACATAAAAAAGTAGGTACAAATTTTTAAAACTGATCAGTTTATATTGACGTAAGCAAAATTATATGGTTGAACATCGCAGTTTGGAGCAAGAGAAGATCCTTCTTGAGTTTTAACAGAAAAACTACGATTTTGCAGGGGGATAGGGAGGATGTTTTAGAGTAATGGTGCGAGATAATGGCTTCTCTTGATGAAGCTCCATGGAAAAAGGTTTATATAGCTGCGAAAATAAAAATAAGACCATCCTCACAAGCAAATTTTCCAAAGACGGCATAACTTCATTTGTAACATTTAGAAACCTTTAAATACGTTTTTAGAATGAGAAGACCCTTAAAGGAAAAAAAAATCCGTGATTTATTTCGTTTTCAACAAATTTAAGGAATTTTAGGAAAAAATAGGGAAATTAGGCGATAAACCTCTTATCATATATGCACTTGAAATTACAAAAATCACTTAAATGTTTACTGAAAGATAATATTATTCAACAAATTAAATGATTAGTTGCGATCAGGGTGTCAAACCGGAACCCGAACCGGAACCGTATACCGAAAAGAACCGATTAAAACTCAGAACCGGAACCGTTATTATTTATTTTTTGGGAACCGGTATTTCGGAACCTTTATTTTTGGAACCGAAATGACCGAAAAGAACCGAAACATTGTACCGGTACAGTTTCGGTTCTAAGTTTTTTTTGTTATTTTAGTTTTATTCCTTATTCAGGGGTTTCCTCAGGGTAAAACGCAGGGCAAACGTTAGCAAAAACTTTCAAATGTTAGCTTAGAGACCATCTAGTATATACTAAAATTTTCAATAAAAATAACAGTTCCATCTTATTTGTTTGTACCTATTTTGGTTCAATAATTTCCAAATATTAATATATCCATTATTTTTGCATTTACAAAGGAAAGGAATTAATAATTGGACCAAATGGGCTTAACCTAACAGCAGGGTTAAATTGTGATAGGTTAAGTTATTTCATACAGTGTATTTAAAATTCCATCAGATATCAAAAGTTCTCCTTGCTCTTCCAGTTACACAAATATTCTTAGGACATCTGTTTTGGGGGGGTAAAATTTATTATATTTAATTTTCCTTCTTTATAACTACATTCTGTTGTGTAGGTTGCTACTGGTTCTATTATATATTCGGCTTAAAGGATTTTTAAATTATACCGGTACATACCGGTATACCGAAATAAAAACCAAGGCACCGCTACGGAACCGAAAACCGAAATAAACTAGAACCTAAACAGAACCTTTTACCGAAACATTAGTTTTGGTACGTACCAGAACCGGAACCGAAATTCGATTCGGTTTGATTCCCCGATTTTGATACAATATTGTGGACCTACTCCATAGTAAAAAAAACGTCCAAATACCATTACACTCAAGCCTTCAAGTTTAATGATTTTTCCAGTGTATTTTGGATTGTTTTATGAGTTTAGCCTCTCCAATCGTATAAACGAGAACCTTTTCCACGAAATATAACAACTTAACTGTAATCTTTGTATAAAATATTCCATCATTTTGGGAATGTCCAATTTATATGTCCAGTTGCAAATTTCATGCGCTTACTAATATGTATTTCTTTTAAAAGAGGGACTTTTCCCAGGACTTCGTGCTTTTGAATTCTGTTCTCTGGGTCATATGTAAACTTTTTGCATTGCAGCCTTAAAATAATCCCTTTTGCTCTCGGGGGTCAGTCTTTTGACGTGAAACTGAGCCAGGAATCGCTTTTGTGCAATTGTTTCAGTATTTTATTTTGTAGAAAATTGCGTCCTGTATTATTTTATTTGAATACCCAACCAATCGAACAACTTCTCTAAAGGAGGCGTTTTCCACGAGCCTTGATATTGATTTACCTTACTCTTGATGATCAAAATAATAAAATCAAAGTCAAATCCATTAACCACGTGCTTTTTACAAAGTAATTCTGCGAAATATAATGGTTTCTATGAAGAATGCGAAAGTGGTCTTATTCCATCCATAAAAAAACAAAAAAAATAAAATTAAGAACCATCAACGTATCTTCTTCCATTTTGATCCCGAAATTATCTAAGGCTAAGCTGAGACGTTTTTTCGGTTACATTTTAATATTGACTCAATTATACTTTATGTTTAGCTTAACAGAGCACTGTAAACTAAAGATAGCTCTTTTTAGGATCCTGAAATAATCTGCCTAGTATACATTATTGTGAAGTCAAAACTTTTTGAAAAATGTTGCCAAGAAATAATTTTTTTTTAAATCAGTTGAAGTGTACGAAAGTTAATAAAAAGGCTAGATTTTCAGAGCTAAATTTAAAAAACTGTACAAAAAAATTGTCAGAAGAATCAATTCAAACAAAGTTAGTTCGCTAGCTTTTTGGCTATTGCCTAATGTTTTAAATATATTTTTAAAATAATAAAATGCTCACAGCTCGTAGCATTTCATTTAAACTCAACTGACATTTAGCTATTTTTAGCTCCTTTTCACCATTTCTATCGTTAATCGATAATTTGCCAGCCCTGGCAATCTGCTCACTAACACGCTCACGCGTTTTGAGTAGTTGCATTTTGATTTTTGTTGCGTGAGGTTGGCGTGCGTGGGCCAAGCGCGTGTTTAAACATAAATAAATGATAATAAATAACAAAATAATGTACAAGAAATAAATGTTTGAGTGCAAAACGCATCCAGATAATCATGTAAGGGCCAATACTAGGAAAACCACAAAAAAAGCCTTTTAATTGAAAACAAATTCAAACGAAAATTTGCCGCCGCCTTAACAAAATCAGAACGCGCCGCGTGTTTAAATTTGTCTTAAATGTTTAAATATAATATATGCAAGTGTAAAGTAAATGTTGCAAATTGTCAGCGCTAAAAATATGAAAAAGCAGTAAAGAAAATCATTTTCTGCCTGTATGTGAGAGTGTGTTGCAATTGTATGTGTTAAGTGTGTGTGTGTATGTTTAGCGTCGATAAAAGTGCATGTGAAGCAAGAAGAGCATAAAAGGAAGAAGAAGTAGAAAAAAAGCGGCTAAGCAATAGTAAAACCAAGTTAAAAGTTATTAACAAAAGGGTATACGGAAAAGTAAAAATTAAAGCAAAAAGGCTTAAATAGAAGCCGAAAGCAACCCCTGTCCATGACGCGAATTCAACTGCAGCAGTAAATTCAACTGCCTGTGTGTGCCTGTATATGTGTACAGCAAAGCAAATAACAAAAAAAAAACTAAACTGTTTTTGCATTTTGTATTTGCCGCCGGGGTACAAATTCCAATTTGAATTTGCACAATTTTGATTATTGCGCATGCGTGGCCAACTAAAAGGTAAGTTTCAATAATGTTTATTTGTTTCAACAAAATTCTAAATCTCTGTTTCTCTCTGCCTCATTTATGTATTTCGCTTTTGGCCCCCAGGCCTAACTTTGTTCTTGACTTCTTCTTTGCCAGTTACGCTTATTCCGCTTTTGTCTTACTTCCAACTGCAAGTTGAGTGAGAGAGCTTAGCAAGCGAGCGAGGGAGAGAGAATGATCATTTTCTTTACTCTCTTTTGCTTTTACCCATTTGATGTAGTGCAGTGCTTTTTTTTTTTTTTTTTTTTGATATCTACCGTTATGTTTTCTTTCTTTTGCGATTTCGTAATAACTTCGATAATATTTTCGTCGTTGTTGTTGTTGTTTTTGCTGCTGCTGTGCGTGGGTTGCTTTTTATTTATCTGTCGATTGAGCGATTCGAATTGATGTGAAAAGCTGCGAGGGGAGGGAGGGAGGGCCTAATGGAAATGTCAATGAATGGGAAAGTTATCTCTTGAAAAAGAGCTCTGGAGAGCATGTGTTGTGAGAATTTATTTTTTAATGATAAAATTCAAAGTGGACTTGGGCCTATTAAAGGGCCTAGAATTTTTGCAATAGCTAAAATTCGTCAATCATTTTAACAAACAATTTCTTGTTTCGATTTTCTGAGTTTTTGAAATCAAAATGTCATTTTGAGAGAACGTTCTATAAAGGAAAAATTTATAGAATCGATCAATAAAGGGTGTAAACAGGATCTAAGTTAGGAGAAGGGGCTGAAAACTTACTTCAATGAAAAATGAACATTTGTTTTAAGGGCAGACTTCTATGCTAAGTTGCAGATAAATTCTCCATTGATTAACTCGTTATTTGCAGAACTTGTCAATTTGTGTTAAATTTTCAACATACTTAAGCTAAGATCACATAGGCAACAAATATGCCCAAATTTTGTTGAAAATTTGTCAAAATATTTATTAACTTAAATTTGTAATGGCTTAAAACTAAAACTATGGATCCACCCGCAAAATAACTGCTCAAAAAGTTCTGACAAATTCCCTATTTTTATAAAAATTTGGGCAAATTATTTGCCTGTGTGAACTTTGCTTAAGTAGTAGGTGTAGAGGGGTGTTTATTCAGAACTTACTGGCTTAGCAAGTATGTATTTTCTGTTTTCCACTTGAATAGGTTCATCATCTCTCCCAAACAATAGTGACAGTATTCCTGCAACTGGTTGTGTTTTTTTTAAATACACTTTAATATCGGTCAATTGAATAGGTTAAGTTAAAAAAAAAAAAGCAAAAATTTATTAATAAAACGGCGTTTATTCAATGTTTTAAACTTTTCTTAATAATAATCAATTTTTTTTAGTTAGTATTTTGTGGATTCCAGATATTCAGAAGAATTTCACAAAATCGGTTTTGTAATGAGTTGTAAAGATTTTCCAACATTTCCTGGGAAATTTAAGTCCAATTATTTTTAATTGCATCATTTAATGAATCTGTATCTGTATATTATCGGCCGGACTCGTATACTTTACGTGAAAGAATACTCCAGACGTTTTCTCCATGATATTTATGTCAAGAGAATAAAGCGGAAACTGCATTTAATTCACATTTTTGTGTCCAATCCATTCTTTGACTGGATATTTGTTTATTTGTTGAAAAAAAGTCGACAAATGGTGGCTGTCAACCAAAAAAAAGAAAAACTGAATACGTTATAAAAAGGCTTAATGAACTAAGAAAGCCTAACAAGGAAAATCTAACAAAATTACAAATCGACTAGTAACGACTCCGACACGGTGGGGGAATTTTATTTGCCCGTCCGGCCAGCTATGCCCAAGTTCACAGCCAATTGAAGCCAGAGACGTTACTAGAAAGCGTTATCTCCAAGAAATTGGTTCAAACATTTAAAAAAAAACTGGAATGCCGATTCAAGGACTGAATATAGTTCTTTGCTTTCATTATTGATGTAGGAAAATGTAATTCAGTTGTTCCGTATATGAGTAATTCCATGTGAGTTCAACTCAGCCACCCAAATTTTATTTTGTTTAAAAAAAATCACTATATCATTACAAATCGAAAATATAATCCCATTTTTGGACATCCCCAGGCACTAAAAGTTCGCGAGATAAACGACAAAGAACATACAACTTAAAACTATTATAGCATCGTAATGGTGCATCCGATTTAAGCTACTCAAATTGTGATTATACCATTTTCATGTCTTCCATCCGAGAAAAAATTAAAGGTTCAATGAAGTCTGTTCTTAAGTAGGATTTTAACGAAATTTAATGGATTTTGTGTCCTTTTTTCTTGGAGGGCCAACCGATATTTTTACGAAATAATTTTTTTCTAGTAAAGGATATCCGTATACATATTCTAGAAAAACCTCACGATGGGACAATCAATAAATGCGTGAGAAAAAATATTTTTAAAGGTTTTTTGGACTTCTAATTATAATTATGACAAATCAAGGAAGTAATTTTAAAGCTAGATTTTAATATCCGCCGTGGTCGACAATATTTTAGACATTTTTCAATATTTAAAAATATTACTTGAAAAAAATGTTATTTTAGAAAAATATTTTTCCTTGGGCATCAAGAAATTTTTTTAAAAATATGGATATCTTTAAACAGAAAAAAATATTTTATGAAAATATCGGCTGGCCCTTTTTGAAAAAAAAGCCAAAAAACCATTAAAGATTGTTACTTGACTCATGAGAATTTTACATTACCTTCAGAATGGCTCATCTTTCTGCTGGGGTAGTGGCTTTAGCAGTGCGTCCTTTCATATTTAGAAATTGCCAACTACATTTTGACTTCTTTCAATTCTGGTCGCAATTTATCTTTGACTTAAATTGCATTTATAGAACGCACTTATCTGGCCCATTTCCATCTCTGTCAATCACTTTCCCCTTCCCATTTCGCAAATTATTGTTTAAATTAACCAAATTATATGTAAACTAAACGAAAGTGATCGATTCCGATTGATAAACTAAAGACAACTAAAGCTGTTTTGCTAAAACCTTTTTTCACGAAAAGAAAAATTTAATAAGTTTGAATGCATTTCCCCCCATAACATTCGAGACCGAGTTTTCCCCCCGCCCCGCGCCCCTCCACTCCCTTTTTAAAGAATTAATTTTGAAAGCGTCACCAATAATTAGCCAACAAATCGTGACAAAACCCATAAAAGGAACATAGCCAACCGCACGAAATAATTTTAAATTTACTAGTCATATCCTAAAAAAAAATTGAAGTAAGCGATTATCTTCCATTAGAATGGCAAAGAGATCGTCAAAATCTCTTATTCAGGCCAGTAGAATCGCTGCGAATGTCTACGCCATTGTATTTAAAAAGAAATTCCTCTATAATTTCCTGCTTCCTTTGACTCTCCTTTTTTAAACAGCAGATAGATTATATTTTTCTGAAAGCTATCTGCAACTTGTTCAGTATCAAAAATTTAATAATATTCTTAGCTCTATGACATAAAATCCAGATGCGTTTTTGAGAAATTCTGTCGTGATTCGGTCTTCCCACAGAGCTTTTCCTACATTGATGGAGCGTATTGCCTAATTTCATTATACTTATATACTTGGTAAATCACTTTAAGATTCATATCTATCATCATTCCACATCAATTTCTCATAAATATTTTGACTTGCATTAAGCATCTGCCTATGCATATATCCGGGGGAAGGGTGGATATAGTGCCCTTTTAATATTGATATTAAAAATCACATTCGACCATAACCTTTTCTACCCCTAATCAGTTCACACTTACTTGAAGCACGAAAATGATCCTCCAGCAGCAAAAATTTCTATAAACAAATTTGAGTAGCTACTCGTCGTTAAAAGTAAACACAAATCTTTACAAAAATTGTCTCCCTTAGGAATATGTTAAAAATTGTATTATTTCAGCCAGCTGTTGCTGTTGTGTTGCTCTTGAGTCAGCAATTCCCAGAGGCGTTACTTGAGAGTGCATACCACAAGTGGCCCGCTTTTCCACTTTTATTATTATACATATTGATTTTTGCCAACTATGGCGGAACTTGCTCAATGTTTTCCTTCCCTCCTTTACCATTTTTGTTTTGTGACCCGCTGACCCAACAGCTCAGACAGACAAAAGATTTCGTTTATGTTTTATGCCGGAGGCTGGGAGGGGTTAAGGCGATGCCTTGAAGCAGATTAAAAGCGCGTCTTAATGCGATTTGCATTCGTGTGGGCCAAGCTTTGGGGTCGTCGTCTAACTTGGAAATCTAATTGAGGAAATTCATATTTGTGTGTTGACCCCAAAAATTATGTTCATTCACGTGCCGTGGCAACTTAGGGCCATGTCATGTGCGTGGCCAATTTCAGCAACAACTAAAATGAAAGACTTTGAAGTCTCTCCTCCACATGAACAACTCCTTCTTCCTAGGCAGATAAGCGTGTTAATAGCTCATTAGTCGACATCAGTTTAGCTGGGTTGTTGTTGTTGCTGTTATAGGCCAAAAAGTCAGTTAACCAAGAAAATTGCCTCAAAAATTTCAACGAAAACGCAAAATCATCAATTGAATCTTTTGAAAGTTCAATGGGTAAAAAAGGAAGTTGAAAAAATAGAAAAATTCTTATAAATTCATTCATAGATGATAAGGGAAAATTTCTACGAAATTAAGGTCAGAAAAATAGGAATAGATTTTCGATTATCATTATTGAACTCTTTTTCGTTTGTTGTTTTTATCTCTAGGGGGGGAAGGGGGGTAAATGGAACAAGTTCTCACATGAAAGAGTTGTGAGTTCTTCTGCTGAAAATATTTGATTTATTATTGTTGTTTAATGCTTTTCAAGTGGTTCTGTAATTCACATAATTTATGTTTGATAAATTAAACAGTAGATAATTCATAGAACAAAAGAGTTTTTCTTTCAACATATTCTCATTGCCTAATCTCGACTTGCGCAGTGTTATTTGTTTAAAGTCATTCATTGACCAAAGAGCTTTTCTACATAGCATTGTTAAGTTAGGTTAGGTTGCGATGACTGAGAGCGACAAGTCACTCTCCCACTTAGGTCTCTTGGGCTCAATGCGATGCCATATGTATTCCCTTGTTAACCTTATTATTATCGAGGGGGGGGGGGGGGTTTCCTGTACAGAACCATTGTGTGGACAGAATAATCTTAAGTAGAGCTGGGATCTCCAGCCCGGATGTATCCGAAAGGTTGAGCAAGAGGCGTTGACCAAGGATCCTAAGTCTTCTTCTACTCAGTTCGGGACAATGACAGATCCGATCAGATGATTGATAGTAGAGTTGCCACCCCCACAATTTGAAAACAACCTCATATCTTTCACAATTTTAAAGATAGACTGTTCAAACCTTCTAGACATTTATATAAATCATCATTACTTATAACTTCTTCATTTACCGTTTACCATTCAGATGAACGATTTTTGAGTTATAAGCAAAATAATTAATTACGCTGGACATCACAGGCCGCAATCGTGATGGGCAGCACTTATACAGTTTGTGTGACACCATACTTAAAGGTTCTCAGTTATAAACTAACTTTAGCAGGTACAGTCGGGCTTGACCGACTTTCTCGCTTGTTTTTATTGTAATCAAAACGAGAATTCTTACTCCAATATGAAAGTTGCAAAATTTCGCGTTTACGGTTTATTTTAGAATATGTATTTGGTAGTTATCCTTTTTAAGAAAAAATTATTTCATAAAAATATCGGTTGGACCTATTTGAAAAATACAAAAAACCATTTAATTTGAATAAAATCCTACTTAAGAAAATATTTTTTTTAACCTTTTATTATTTGTCGGATAGAAGAAGTGAAAATAGTAGAATCACAATTTGAGTCACTAAAATCAGATGATCCGTTACGATGCTATATTATTTTTAAGTTTTATGTTCTTTGTCATTTATCTCGCAAACTTTTAGTGGTGGGGATGTACAAAAATAGGATTTTATTCTCGATGTGTAGAACTTCGAACCGCAGAGTGATTTTTTTTTTAAACAAAAAAAAATTTCGGTTGTCTGATTTCATATGGAATGACCCATTTTATTTTCGTAAAAATTCAATTTATTAATTTTTAACATATAATGTTGCTCATTTTCATGTTTTTTTTTAGATCTAAGTGGATATTAATTACGAAAATGTATGTTGCTTAATCGCGGCCTTAAAGTTGACAACATATATTTTCTTAATATCAACCTAGATTTCATAAACATGAAGATGAGAAAACGGCAGTTAGTGTGTCTTTTATCCAGCTTTATTTACAAGCTCAGATCATACCTAGCTCAGTGCGATTTAAGTCAGCAGTGTCAGAAATCGTTTTCGTTTCTTCTGGTTATCCGCAGGGAGTCATGTCGGTCCATTGTTATTCAATCTTTTTATTAATGATTTTTCTCATGTGCTTTCCAATTTGTACGACTTTAAGCTTCTTGTTATGGTGGGTCCTCACTGCAGCGCATTCTTGCATTTCTGTATTCTTGTATCAGATGCAACATTTCTGCCATACAAATGTCATAGGAGCTAGTGGTGGCAAAAAGTAGCATTCAAAATAAATGCAGCGTCATCTAGCTTGTTTTAGTACTTTCCGGCTACAGTATCGATAATTCTGCCTATCGCTTGGGTATCGTCACAGTTGTGACCACTAACAAAAACAAAAAACAGTTAGGAAATTTGAAGCCAAAGTAGCAGAAGAAATAAATTATTTTTGGAATTTATGCGCATGTTAAGATTATTAATTTTGTAACATTTGCAGAGACAAGGTTTGCATGGACACTAGAAGCCACATCTACGCTATTGGAGCTTTTTATTAAGTCAAATATATATTTATAGAAATATTGTACTTTCCAGAATGTCATTTAGTGCCACAATACTTCATATATATAGTTAAAAACACTTTCATCATAATATTGAAAAATAATCTTAATTCATTTTATTTCCATTTTGTTTACATTGTGATAAGATAACTAGCTTATTACAAAGTAAAGAAGGCCAATATCAGCAAGATGCAAGAATGCAAGTATGCAAGAATGTGGCCAATGAGAACACTCTATCGCATCTTTTCGATAAATCGTGTAATCGATGCAAAACCTTCAAAGCTTCATTTGCAAAATAACCTAAGCTCTCTTAGCACTTGGACTAAAATAATAAAAATAACTGTAAAATCATGACATTATATCGAATCAGGCCGTGTTTAAATGAATACACCATTAATGGTGTCGACGATTAGGTTAAACTATTCGAACCTAAGTTGAGCTTAAAAAGCCACATTATTTTATATTGTAACAAGGTCAAAAGTGTCCTTGGTTTTATTAAGAATTCATGCACCACCAAACAACTTTACTCTTCGCTGGTTCGACCAATTCTAGAATATTCAGGCCTGTTCCCGATTCAGATTTCGATCAAATTATGCGGATTCAGAATTGGTAAATTTATCTATTTTAAAGGCAAAATATATAAACCAAATTGACTAATCGATTCTTTAGAACAAAAACATTCACCAATTTCTATTGAATTCGAAAAAGAGAATTCTACCTCTGGTCTAAGCAGTATCAGAAATATCAGGATCAGATTGAATTGTTCAGAAACAGTTCATGACCATTGTCTTTCGAGGCCTAAATTGGGATACATGCAGGCAGCTAACTCCTTACGAACAGAGATACACGTAGAATTTGTCATTCTGGACAAAATATACAAATTTTGTCCATAAGCTTCTTGCTGGTGTGATCGAGACCATAATTCTCATTGAAATTTAAGTACCTAGTCCCTTACCTTTTGAGAAGGTTAATGAAAATTTGGAACTAGGTAAGGTAAAAGGCACTTGAATTTTTTAATACCTAGGTAAAGTAAGAGGTACACCAAATACCTACGTACTCCCTAACACTGCCCAATAGAAGCGATATGTGTTATCTTCTGTTACGTAAAAGTGTGCTGGTACGTTTTAGGTTATATGTAGGCACAGAAGGAAAGGTTTTTCCACCGATTTGTAGCGAGACGTAGTGTTTCGGCTTTTGTGTGAAGCTTAAAAGACGCTATAGGCATGCAAATTGCGCTCTTCTCTGAAAGGAGCTCGATGGTGGTACCTTATCTGGGCAGTTTGAGCGCAAATTCATTTCCGTCTATGTTTAGGTGTCCAGGCACTAAAATGTCGAGCGATCTCGTTAAGGGATAGATGACATTTAGTAAGCGATTTCGGGGTTACTGGTTAGTGGTTCCGGTTTTATTCTCTTATTCACTTTTATGATTTTTGAACTGCGAAATATTGTTAACAAATCCCTATAAAATTCTCTATCATTATAAAGTTTTGTAAATTGTTTCACTTGCTTGGCTGACGATCTGTAGCGAAGCATGATGAGCTTAATCAGTCATTCCCGCCCCTCCATCATCTCTTATAAAGAAACTATTTACAGTACATGAATCTTTAATTAACTGTTTATAATAAAAATCATTCCGCAACATTTTCTGCACCAAATGCCTTGAGAATTATTCTTTCGTTTACATCATTTGATGGAGGAAATCGTAAAAAAATATATATAAGTGTATATACAAGTATTTCAACGACTGACACGCCTGCTGGCAGCTCATTTGCCTAATGGGAGCACTCAAAAGAATTTTGCAATCATCAAATTGAAGTTCTCAGAGCCGCCAAAGGCAATCTCCTCCTCCTGCTCTCCGTCTCTTGGTTCGTTTTGGTTCAGCATCAACAGATCTATGAACTGTAGTACCTTGTTGTTGCTTTTGTTGTTGCTGTTGCTTGTCCCGCTTTTTGTGTGCCAATATAGTTGACCTCGTTTTGATTTGTTTACAACGTTAAGATGGAAGGGGGCAACGAGTTTGTTGTTATTGTTTCGTAGGAAGGTGTAAAATGAAAAGCGAACCGTTTAGTTTGGTGATTGTTATTATTGTTGTTGTTGCTGTTGCTGTTGGGCAATGTTTAACTTCACTTTTTAATATTTTTTCCTGCTGCCTGCTGCTTGAATTTGTTTTGATTCGTTGTGATTGAAGTCCATACACACATATATCATATCAACATTATCATTAACTTTTACTTTTTTTCTTCTCATCTCTCCTTGGCATTTTGCTTGACCCTAAACATCCTACGCCTTCGAAAAGAAAAAAACTCTTTTTGATTTTCTAACAATGTCCGCATTGTTTTCAGCTCATTAATTTTCCGAAAAGGTTTTTTTTTCTTATTTTTTGTTATCTGCATTTCCGCATCGTAACTTGCCACGCACGAACATGCAACTGTTTTGCTGTTGTTGCATGTTGCATTTTGAGTGGGAGTGGTTGGAAAAGGGGGGTGGGGAGGGGGGCGACGACACGCCTACAAATTAATGTCAAAGCAATCGCTTAACTGAAATCTCTTTTGGCCACTGTGTCGGCTGCCGAAACACCGAATCAAGTTTTAATGATTTACGCTTTCATAATTATTGTTCCATAGAGCTTCTTTCAACACTTTGTTTTCGCATACATAATTAACCTTGAAATCAAATTCATTTCAAACCTGTTTGAAGTTGTTAAATATTGTTCGCATAATTCACATTCTAGGGGTGAGGTTCAAAAGATCTTGTTTTTTTATGTTTGCTTTGTGAACATTTTTTTCCTGCTTTGCTTTGCTAAATCGCTAAGATGATTATAAATTTTGGAATTTGATACTAATTTGATGTCATATTAAATGAGCATTTTGTTAAAAAAACGATACAAAGATGTTAAAAATATTGGGTGTGGTATTTTCAGATTTTAAGCAATAGTTCACATTACTACTAAATCCTACTGAGTTTACTGTATATAGCAGAAGAGCTGTAATGTAATCATTAATTTTCTTATTTTATTGCCTTTATTATAACATCAATTTATTTCCGAATATAGCAAGACAAGTCTTGTTGATTCAAGTATTGGTCACATTTCCAACTTAATTGCTAACAAGCTAGCAAGTTGCTTTTACGTTTACAAGCATATTTCACATTCATATTAATGATGCTGTTTTTATTTGAAGTATTAATAAAGTTGAGTGTTTATTTATTCGAAAAGTTAAACGATGTCATTTTGCCGTGAGTCATATTTACAAAATAATGAAAGATTCCTTATGAAACATTTATAGTTTAAATTATTTAATTTGAATATTAGTATTGAGCCGATAACTATTTTACATATTTAATTGCTATTAAGCAATCCATATATATTAATATAATGATGTGTATATCTATTTAGTTTATTTTACAATAAAAATCTGGAATTAATCCCGAAACTAATATGCGTTCCGTTACCAGTGTTGCCATTTTAGCTATTTAGTTGTTAGATCTAGCAATTTTGAAAATGGAAATGCTATTAAATTTTTGAAAATGCTTTTAGTAGCTACAAATCTGGCAACTTTTAAATAAAGTTTAGCTATTTTTGATATTTTTAAGACAAGTGCGAAATAGTTCCCAACAATTATTTTTTTAGCATTTGAAAATCCCTTTAGTAAAGTCTAAAAGTTATCGGCCTGCCATTTAAGGTCGCCAAAAAAAAGGGGTAGAGGTGGTAGTCATGATTTCGGGACTCCAGGACTCCATAAACTATATATATTCTTGATCAGAACGACGAGTTGAGTTCAATTCGTTGCCGCCGTCCGTCGCGTCGGGTCTGTTTCTACGCGAACTAGTCCCCGTTTTGAAGCTATCGAGCGAAATTTTGAAGGTCTTTTTTACTGCACGCAACTAATAGTCGGAACCGGCCGGACGGATGACTATATCGTATAGCTGCCATGAACGATCGGCAAGAACTACTTCGTGAACTTTTTGTTTTTATCGTAGCATCACCAATCTGATTTGTTTTATATGCTTCCAACACAGTAAAAATTTTTCAAAACGAACTATATATAGCGATATAAACGGTCGGTCAAAAACTATAGTGAGAAAACTTTTTGTTTTTTATCGTAGCGTCTTCAATCTTGGATATATTAGTTTTATATGCTTTCACATAATTTTGAAAAAATTATCAAAATCGGAACTATAGCAATAGTGCCATAGGACCGATCGGTCGGAAATGTGTTTAACTAAGAAAAGTTTTTTTATGGTATCAAATTTTTATTATAAATGATTTAAAAATTTTTAAATATCTGGTATCTATATCTAATATATATTTTTCCAGTTAAATCAGTTGGAGTAAAGTTTTTCAAGTGTATTAAAACTTCGGCACAGTCGAAGTTAGCTTTGCCTTCTCGTTTTTTTTAAATTGGCGGCAATTTAAAAAATTAAATTTTTCAAGTTTTTTTTTTTGGAGTTGTAAACAATATTGTAAAAAATGTATTTTCTCTTGTTTGAATTACAGAATTATATCAATTATGCGTAGATTGCAACATGGCTGATCAAAATCGGTTTAGTATAACTGGCGTTATCATGACTACCAGATCGAAAAAACGTGGTTTCGAGAAAAACGTAAAATACAGGCATGTTTTTAATTCCACTTCTACACGATTTTGTCGAAAGTGAAATTGATTCCTTTTCTCGCAACCCCAAAACGACAAAGATTGTCGGTGTACCTCAATTAAAAAGAAAAACTATTTTTTACTATTTTTTTTACAGTTAAGTACACAAAAAAAACTTGAAAATTTGAAATTTTTTTTAAACTGCCCCCAATTTTTCGAAAAAATATTGAAAATTACATTAATTCTGATCATAACCGCATTTACCGTTTTCTGTTCCGATAACCTGAACCTCTACACCTTTTTTTTTTGAGACCTTAATTGGCAGGCCGATAACTTTTTGAACAGCCCTCGAAATCCAAACTTTTTTTTATATTTTATTATATAGTTAATTAATAACCTAAATCCCAAAACCAAACTGAAAAAGCTCTTATGATTTTCTCTCCGGACTTTTTGTAAAAAAACACTCATAAAACACTCGTCAAAGGTAGATTTGGGATTTATGTTATTAAATAACTGCTAAACTATTTTGAATATTTGAAAATGGTTTAAAGGGGATGAAAGGGGAATGTTAAAGCTATAATAATAAGGCAAAACAAAAAAATGGAAAAACAATTTTTTCAAAGGTAGAAGACTCCCTTAAGCAAGAACATTGCTCCACTAAAAAGAATATACATTCTCGGTGCTAGAATTGTTTCAAAATTTCGAAGAGCGGCCTCTTAGAATGTAGGGATGACCAAACCACACCGAATAAGGCTGAAAACAATCACTGAATCCGAAATGGTCACTCGGTCTTGTCAGCTGTTCTTTGTTTACAAAATAAGCAGGCAACAGAGATTGTAAAATAAATGTTTATAAAATTGATAATGGACGGCCCTATGTGAGGAATGCAGAGGTTATGGGCATTGCCATGGTTGATTTCTTGTGTGTATTTCGCGTATCACGGAAAGAGGATGCTATAACCTCAGAGCGGCAAATTGTTGGCCAAATCCCTTTAAAATAGGTATCATCCTGACCGCTTTCGGCACCACAACTTGTTCATCCTCCGCAAAGTTCTCCAAATTGTTTTTGTTTTGCCTTTTATTATATTTTTGTAGGATATTTTTGACGATATTTTCATGCTTTCATGAGTGTAATGTCCAAAAATTCTTGTGGACTTTTCGTTCATTATTGAATTATAATCAACCTAGTCCTCGAGCCAGCCAACAATAATTTGATAAATATCAAAAAAGGTCACTTTCGTTTTTAATATGCTTCAAATGACACCTCACTTACCCCAAAAACCTGTTTATTCTTAAGTTTTTCTTAAGCTTGTTTTTGTTAAAAATATCGAAAAATCGATAATATCGTTTAATTTCTCAACAAAATATCAATATCAAAATACCGCTTTCTCAATATCGAAAAAATATAGATATAGATATTTTTCAAATATCCGACATCCTCTAGTTGGTCGGTGGGTGTTTTCGTTTTGTATAAGCAGAGGAAGAAGTGCAAGTTGTTGGGGATTCGGAGTAGGCCGCATTTTGTTTAAATGAGAATGGATACCTTAAACTCTTCTTTCCACAAGTGCTGGGTGTTCTTGTTTGCTTTCACCGAACAAGTCAGAAATTATAAATATTGTATGCTTTTCAATCAGGGATGCAAACCGTTCGGAAATAAGGACTGGTTCCGTTCTGTGGTTCACTGAGTTTTAAAACCACAGGTTCGGTTGATAATATGGTTTTTGTAGCAATCCGAACCGCGGTTTTAGTTCGGTTTAGTTGTTCAAGGTTAGTATATCTCTAATCCGAACTTTCTAAAATGAAACTTACGATATTTCCATTTATTTTTAGAATCTGTTTCTTAAAATGCATTTAAATAACATCGATTATCCAATCTAAATATATTAATTATATAGAAAGAAATCAGGTACCGACCATATAATAAATAATTGCCTTAGTGAGCTGATCTTATTATAATTAATGTAAAAAAACAAATTGATCCGAACCGAACCGTTTTTGTAAGCGGGTTTCGATCACCGGTTCGGTTCTTGGTTCGGTTTATGAGCTCAAATAAGCGGTTTGGTACGGTTTGGTTCGGTTCGGTTTAGAATCAAGATCGGATGGCTATATCCTATAGCTAAAATGGAAAGATCGGTCGGAAAATGTTTCTTAATGAGAAAACTAATTTGTTTTTAATCAAATTTTAAAGTCAACAATCAAATTCTTAATAATATTTAATTTATAAATATCTAACATCTATATCCTATATATATTCTATCGGTTTAATCAGTTGGAGCGAACTTTTGCCAATGTATTACAACTTCAGCACAGTCGATGTTAGTTTTGCCATCTCGTTTTTTCATAAATGGATCCTTTTTAAATAGTTTTTGCTGCATTTAAATTTATTCAAGTGCCAACCGTGCTTTCATCCAGAAAAATTGCACCGAAAATATTCCAAAAAAATATTCGACATGCGATATATCGCGTTAATAAAATATCGGATATTGATATATCGATTTTGAACAAATATGTCGATTTTCTATATTTCGATTTTATTTCAGGCTTTCCTATCTTGAACCATTAAAATGTTTATTTCCATATTACAAAACTACACAGCAAATTTAAAGTTTAAAGCTTAAATAACTTCTAAGTTATGGCTCTGAACCACATTAGAATGAAACCGCTTCTTTGAGTTTTGGTGATTTTTTTTTTCAAAACCATTCCTGTTCCAAACGTACTAAATCGGTCCAAATCGGTTCAACTCGGTCGTGCCTTTCGCTGGTTTTTGCGAGAGTATCAAACATTAATTAAATTGTATATACTAGAGATCAAAAAATTTCCGCAAAGTTCTAAATACTTTTGGAATGAAAATGTAAATAATGGTCGTTTTTCCTAACCGTCTGGCTTATATTTTTATGACAATAGCCCAAACCTAAGAAATGGTAACCTTTAAACCAAACCTAAATAAAACGATTTACTATTATGTGTTTCGGTTTGTATTTCTAATCTGAATCTATGACCAAGTTAACAAAATTCAAATCAATTGTTTCCACAGACCTAAATTAATTATTATTGATTTATTTGACCATCACATCGCCTGCCTGTGTTTTTAACAACCATTTTCTTGTCAGCATTCCACTAAGTGAAATTGAAAGACCGTACAACCATTTAGCCATTTTACCAATTTTCCCCATTTTAGTGGAATAAGATGAAATGCCTCATTTAGTGGATTTATGGGCTGTGAATGTTGAAAAAAAAGAAGGATAATCAGCTGGGGGGCAGTTAGAAAATGAAAAATGAATGTCGAACCCTGAGACAGGTGACCAGGCTTACTCTCCACCCCCCCCTCACCTCCTCCCCAGCCCACTCGATTCATTCGCACGTCTAAGCAATTTGTGGCATGCAAACTTTCACATGGACACACAGCCAAAGGAAAATAAAGAAAAATATAAATAAATTCACAACACAAAATGCCCCAAAACACCCACCAACAGCCACAACAAAACTCCTTCAAACGAGCCAAATGAAAGTGAAGTGAAGAATTGATGGACACCGTATTACCAAGCAACCTACCTTCCTGCCTACCTTCCTTACCCCGATCTATGTTACCTATCTCGCCTAGTGGGCGTGGCACACATTCACATGACAGAGCTGGCAAACAAATGCTCAGGCGGCAGCTTCAGCTCTCCGCCAATTTAATTTATGAGCCTTGCGATCTAAGCCCCGATGACTATCGCCCGACGAAGCGTAACGCCCTCATGGCGGGAATAACGGTAACCAGGGGCGACCGTCTTACTCTAAACTATATCGATGGGGAGGCCAGGATTTTTGTTGTTATCCCGTCGTTGGATTTTGCTTAATTGCATAAATTTTTATTTGCATGGCAAGCGATCAAGCCTAACGATATGCAAATATGCCTCAAAAAAAAAAAAAAAAAAAAGAAGACGGAAAAAAGCGAAAAGTTGCGCATTAAATCACACTCACATACATACACACACACACAACGAACTCTGAAAATGGTAGCAAGTAGCGTTGCAACGACTTTCGCTAGCTGAAAATTCTTCCAGGCAATCTTGTTTGTGTGTGTGTGTGTGTGGGAATTTGGGAATTGCAACTCTTCCAAAGGTCATTTTAAGACTTTTACTTTGGTTTTTGACGTCTCTCCATATATTAATTGTTTCGATGTTGATTACAAAACAAATGGAAAGTGCCTTTGTGTGTACACACTTTTCGCATTCAGTTAGAGCCCCAAAGGTGTTAAGCTATGGCAAATTAGTGTGCTGGAAATTGGAAAGGAAACCGCCAAAAGTTTTAGCCATTAACTGTTTTATATGAGCTAAGTGGAACATGTCTTTGTATAGCTAGTTCAATAAATTTAGATAAATAAATTAATGGCAAAAATAAAGTATATACTTGATCAGCATCCACAGCCGTATGTCTGTATGAACGACAGACGACTTAGAGTTTCCCATAAGTCTTAATATCTATTACAATTAACAACTGTTTTGGCCGCCTATCTCAGTTGGCGGAAACCATTAAAATTTTTTGAGGCGACGAAAAGTCGGCAAGTTTGAAGAATCAAACCAAATGTCATAAAAAAAATGATAAAAAAAACAATTTGTGCTCAATTTTTGTAGGTTAAAAAAAATGCAATATTTTTTATGTCAATTTTACTGCTCGAAATTGGTACCCACCGCTGTAAGCGGTTGAAATGTCGTAAATTTGAAGCTATGTTAATGAAATTTTGCAAACAAATTAATTTTTCGGAATTTTTTTGGAATTGGGACGGGACTGGATTGAATTTAAGAAATATATTGGGACCCGAAAAATTTTGTGATCAAGAATCAATCCCGTCCCGAACCTGACCCTAGTCTATCCCGACCCGTCCCGAAATTAGGCGGGACGGGATTAATTCTTGATCCCTAAAAAATCCCTAAAAAATTTTGGAATTGGAACGGGTCTGGATTGAATTTAAGAACTATATTGGGACCCGAAAAATTTTGGGATCAAGAATCAATCCAGTCCCGATCCTGACCCTAGTCTGTCCCGACCCGTCCCGAAATTAGGCGGGACGGGATTAATTCTTGATCCCAAAATTTGTCGGGTACTAATATATTTATGTTTCAAGCAAGCTTAACCAAAAGATAGCAAATATGTTGGAGAAATGCACTTTATGGACTAATTGAATGGTCACACTTACACACAAATGAACAAAGACATTGATATTAACTTAACCACTCATTATCCAAATTGGAAATGTGTAAAAATCTTTCAAATTGTAGAAGTCAATAAAATGCTTGTGGATATTGTGTTTTGTGTAAGATGTGTTAGTCGGGATTTACACGATGAAGCAAACTTCATGATGTTTATGAAAAAGCTCATGCTTGTAGAAATGAGGCGTGTAGGGGGCAAGCCACCCCACCACACCGCTTTCCCACAAACAAAAGCTTTTTGAGAAACTTCATGAAGTTTGCTTCATCGTGTAAATCCGGTCTTAGTGAACTGCACTAACACAGCTGCTCAAAAACAGAAAAACCACTATCGAAAAGCAAACCCATGTTAAAAAGTTTCTTTCCATCATAAATAAATTAAAATTTTGTTGATCGTTTTTTCAAAATTATTTCAAATCATCAAAGAAAACCCATACTGAGTTTGAATGAATATAGTGTTTATTTTCTATTAAGAAACACGACTTTTTCTCATGTTTTCAATAATTTTTACTCAGTCTGCTCCTTTTAATCAACACTAAACATTTCAGTTCGA